>ML828487.1:55075-71380 GCA_009831015.1 Picea engelmannii | reverse complement strand
ATGTCGACCATCGTGTCGTGTATCCTTCTCTGCCACTTGTATTCCACTTAACCGCGCAACGGGGCCGTTTCTCATTGGCTGTTCTTTGGTCCCTGTTGGGATTTGTTCCTATTAGCCATTTGCTAACCCTGTGGGGATTTTCCCCATTGGATGATCGCTAGCCCTGTCGGGGTTCGGCGATTGCCAAGTCAAATGACTCGACATCACTGTAGCGCCGAGGCGCGAAACATGAAAGAGGTACTGCGTTTATTCGAACTGTGATCATGACCTGCGACCACATGGGAGCAGGGAGAGAAAAAGAGCCAGCTTACGCTGGTCCTCCATGGATGTTTAGGGCTTCTGATTCGGCAGAAGACCAGAAAAATCCGATTTAGGTAATGGGTATGTGACAAAGTGGTATCAGAGCATGGTTACAACACTTGGCCTGCTTGGGCTCAGGCACGAGCTGCGTAAGGAGACATTGTCATCTATGTATTCTCCTTAAGAAGAAAGATTGAAGGATGAAACTGTAATCTGGGACATGAACTTCGTTGTCCTGTTTTAGTGTTAAGACTGTTGATAGATAAGGATTAAGACCCCAAATGAAAAACTCATGTTATACGGGTATACATGTGAAAATATAAATTATGCGTAGATTATAAAAATATATCTAAATCTTGACTAACAATCAGCGTTTGTCTTTTCACCTAAGTGGACGATCAGCTGCGGGAAATTACAGACGTAGAGAATGGTGACTCACCAAGAGATGGGAGAAGGCTCCCACAATAGAGACGAAGAGTTTGACGAAAGAAGAGCAATAGGAACCCCTCCAGACCTAGCCGAGACTGTGAGGAGTCTCATGGTTGAGTTGCAAAGCTGCAAGGCTGACAATGAAAGGATGATGAAAGAACAAGAAAAGCAAACTGAAATTAATGCAGTGTTACTGCAGAGCTTATCCGACCTACAACGACAAATGCAGCATGAACCCGAAGTGCAGAAACATGGTCATGTCAGTGGCCATACTGAGAGAATCACTTCAAGAAAGGTCCACCCCATAGGTAAAGGACCCATGCCAAACGATTCCACTGAGAAGGAAGCTAGTGATTTAGAAGGCTCTTCTAGCAGCAGGACTAGTTCCTATTCTCGAAGAAAACAGAGGAAACAAAAGACTTCCAAGGGTCATAAACTTGAAGAATTCAAAAAGGCCAAACCTCCCTCCTTCGATGGTGAGATAAAGAAGGGAGAGGAAGCTGAGGCTTGGCTACTTGGACTGAAGAAATATTTCAGAGTCCACGACTTTTCAGAGAATTTGAAGGCCCGAGTGGCCACTTTCAATCTGAACGGGAAAGCTTCCATCTGGTGGGAATATCTTAAGAGCATGAAAGGGGTCCGTGAGGAGGACCTGTCTTGGAAACGGTTTGAAAAGTACTTCCGAAAGAAGTATTTGTCGGAAATATATTTCGACGAGAAGGCTAAAGAGTTTTATGAACTCAAACTGGGCAACTCACTATAGAGGAATATGTCAACAAATTCCTCGACTTATTGAGATATGTACCCTACATCAAAGTAGAGAAGGCGAAGGCGCAACACTTCGTCAGTGGGCTACCCAAGGAATACCGGAACCGAATTGAACTTGACGAGGCAAAGATCTTAGAAGAAACTATTCGAAAAGCAACATATTGTCATGAACAATATGGACATCGAGAAGAGTCTCTTGGAGACTGGAAACATAAGAGTGGTTCGAGATTGCAGAAAAAGGGGATCAAATCCTCAGGATTTAAAAACTACAAGAAGAACCCCAGAACGAACTATCCAGCCCGGAGTGTACTCCAGTAGAACTTCCCCTTGGTGGACGGAAATAAAACTTCTGGACCTATACCAGTGAAGACTAATAACCCAAAGAAAGAACCTCTAAAATGCTGGGGTTGCGGGGAAGAACATCTCCTGAGAGACTGTCCACACCGACAACAGAACAATCGAAAAGTTTATAACATTCAGGAAGCTACCACAGTCAATGATGTGGCAAGGAGTGTGCCGCAGATTTATGCAGCCTTGGATAATAACCAAGCTGACCACCAAGCTTCAGTTGTGGAAATATAAGGTATGATTTTCAACCATCCAGTGTCTGTTTTGATTGACCCTGGTTCCAATTTGAGTTATATAGCCCCTAAAGCTATGGATAAGTGTAAGCTACAACCACAAAAACAAACCAAGCCATGGTTGGTACAGTTAGCCATTGGCACTAAAAGAAAGGTGGTAGAGGTCATACCAGCCTGCCAGTTAATGTTGGGTAAATTTCCCACTCAAGAAACCCTTAATGTATTACCCCTGGGATCATACGATTTGTTGATTGGTATGGACTGGTTGGCCGCCCATAAAGCCAAACTGGACTGTTACCATAAAACCTTAGAATGTGTGAGCAAAGAAGGAAAAAGGATAACCCTCCAAGGGATCCGAAAACCTGTCTCGGTGAGGCAAATATCAGCCCTGCAAATGAGAAAGTATTGCCGAAAAGGATGTCCCCTATATGCAATACATGTATTGAAAACAATCTAAGGTGCTAAACCAAGCCCTGGTGATCACCCTATCCTGAGAGAATACAGAGATGTGTTTCCGGAAGAGGTACTGGGTCTACCTCCGAGAAGAGACATTGACTTCTCAATAGAGCTTGCACCAGGAGCGGTGCCGGTGTCTAGGACACCCTACCGGATGAGCATACCTGAGTTAGTTGAACTCAAATTGCAACTGAAAGAAATGATGGATAAGGGTTATATTCGACCGAGCGTGTCCCCATGGGGAGCACCAGTCCCGTTTGTGAAAAAGAAGGATGGAACCCTTAGACTGTGTATAGATTATAGACAACTTAATAAAGTAACCATAAAGAACAAGTACCCATTTCCCAGGATCGATGATCTATTCAATCAGTTGGGAGGTGCGTCTATTTTCTCAAAAATTGACTTGAGGTCGGGTTACCATCAAGTCCAGATCAAGGGTGAAGACATCCATAAAACGACTTTTTGGACATGGTATGGTCATTATGAGTTTGTGGTAGTACCATTCGGGTTAACCAATGCCCCTGCCACTTTCATGTGCTTAATGAACAATGTACTCAGTAAATTTTTAGATAAATTTGTACTAGTTTTTATTGATGATATATTAATCTACTCCAAGAATAGAGAATAACATGAAGAGAATCTTAGACTTGTGCTGCAAGTGCTAAGAGAGCATCAAATCTATGCTAAATTCAACAAATGTGACTTCTTTCAGAAGCAAATACATTACTTGGGACATGTTCTGTCCGAGGAAGGGGTAGTCGTAGATCCTGACAAGATCAAGTCTATCATGGAATGGCCTACCCCAAAGGATGTCTCAGACATCAGATCCTTTATGGGATTGGGGAGATACTATAGGAGATTTATAAAAGGATTCTCTAAGATTGGTTGTCCAATCACTGCCCTCCAGAAGAAGGGGACAAAATTCCTGTGGACAGAACAATGTGAAGAAAGATTTCAAACCTTGAAACATGTACTAACCCATGCCCCCGTGTTGAAAATTGCTGACCCAGAAGCTGACTTCCTTGTGTGCACAGACGCCTGTAAGGAAGGGCTTGGAGGAGTCCTTGTGCAAGAAGGAAAGGTGATCTGCTATGAATCCCGAAAATTGAATGAACATGAGGTCAACTATGTGACTCATGATCTAGAACTGGCTGCCATAGTGCATGCCTTAAAAATGTGGAGGCATTACCTCTTGGGAAGAAAATTTGTACTTATGAAAGATCACTGTGGATTATGGCATTTGTTCGACCAACCAAAGCTCAATGCTAGACAAGCTAGATGGATGGCCCTCCTTAGCGAATTTGATTTTGAAATCAAACACATCAAAAGAAAGGAAAATAGGGTGGCCGATGCCCTTAGCAGAAGCATGAAAACAATTCACCTAGTAGCGGTGAGTACCTGCGAGACAGATGTCAAGAACAGAGTCAGGAATGCACAAGAAACAGATTCCTTTGTTCAGACGGTGACCCTACACCTACAACAAGAACTCGCTGGATAAAAATATGAAGGCTACCAGATGACCGAAGGAGGTTTGCTCACTTACAGAGATAGACTGTACATTCCAAATTGTGACGACTTGAAGAGGTTCATTATGGATGAACTACATAAAAGACCATACACTGGTCACCCAAGATACTAGAAAATGATCACTGCCACTCGGAAACAATTTTATTGGCCTGGATTGAAGAAAGACATAGCCAAATATTTGGCCCAATGCATAGAATGCCAACAAGTTAAAGCAGAACATCGACACCCAGCAGGACTATTACACCCTTTACCCATCCCAGAATGGAGATGGGAAACCATCTCCATGGATTTTATCACTGGATTACCAACTTCAACCAAACATAATGATGCCATTATGGTGGTGGTGGATAAACTGATAAAGTCTGCTCATTTCATCCCCGTCAAATCAACCTGCAAGGCGGATAGATATCGCCCAGATATTCATGAAAGAGATATTCAGACTGCACGGTATGCCGAAAGAAATAGTGTCCAACAGAGACACCAAATTTACTTCCAATTTTTGGAAATCACTGATGACTGGGTTGGAGACCAAATTGTTGTTTAGCACCGCCTATCACCCTCAAACTAACGGACAGACAAAAAGAGTGAATCAAATATTAGAGGATATGTTAAGGATACATATAATGCATCAACCCAGGAAATGGGAAGACTACTTGCCATTGGTAGAATTCGCCTACAACAACGGCTATCAAGCATCCTTAAATATGAGCCCCTTCGAGGTCTTCTATGGTAGACCGTGTAATACTCTAGTTAGCTGGAGTAATCCTGTAAATAGGATTTCTTTTGGACCCGACATGTTGAAAGAAATGGAACAACAAGTGACTCAGATAAAACAAAATCTGAAGGTCGCACAGAACCGACAGAAAAGTTATGCTGATCAAAAGAGAACTCCAAGAGAGTTCAAAATGGGAGACCATGTATATCTCAGAATTAAGCCCAGACGGAGTTCCCTGAAAATGGGAGCTTGTGCCAAGTTGGCACCTCGGTATTGCGGACCCTTTGAGGTTCTAGAAAGAGTGGGACCTGTAGCCTATTGGCTAGCACTTCCTCCCACAGTAAAAGCACATAATGTTTTCCATGTTTCATTATTGAAGAAATATGTACATGATGCTAATCATATAATTGACTGGTCTGTGATCCAGGTGGAACTGGAGGGAGAATTTCTACCANAACCCCAATGCATACTGGACAGAAAGGAAACCCCACTCCGGAACAGAACCATTGCACAGGTCAAGGTGCAGTGGAAACATTTTGGCCCAGATGAGGCTACATGGGAAATGGAGGATGCCATGAGACAGGCATATCCGATTTTGTTTACTTCTGTACATGAAGGTCATGTTAGTAGATAAGAACATCGAGGACGATGTTCCTTTTTAAGGGGGAGGGAATTGTAACACCATGTTTCCCCCAGTTTGTAAAAATAACTGGACTGGCCAAGAACTATGGCAAACTCATAAATGTGAATATGTGATGTAAATGGACCTTGAGTAAAAGGTCAATAAATGTGAATGACGTTATAAATTTTATTGCAGGACTACTGAGAGGGGATGTGTAGAAAAAGAGACCACGATGATGGTGGAAGGCACCTGGAAAGGTGGCGTTAACTTTCACCAAGAATTAATACCATATTTGGACTCCACTGGCCCGGAGAACCAAAAGCGGCTCGCTGGCCCTGAATTAAATGTCTCGTAGGCTGGTAGGTAGATGGTTTAATGAGGGATGGGAGGTGAACCTCCCATCCGTAGAGCCGTCAGGCCTGATCAGCGTGAGGGTAATCGCGCCACACGCAACCTCGCAAGAGGATAAGGCGTGGGGTAGAAGCGATTGGGGGCAGACGCGAGGGGAGAACTCTGGCATTATGCAGAGTGAGTGATAGCAGAGAGGAAGGATTGCAACCTTCACTCCTGGTCACTGGCAGACAGAGATGCAGTCTCACAGCATCGTGGTCTCAGCTCGGGGGTGACTAGTGGTAAATCCGCTGGGAGTTTCTAAGCCTACAGTTGGATGGAAACGAGCACCCCTCTCAGCAGTTGCTTAACCCCTGGTGTTATTTCTGATAAATGTTTTGCCTTTGGCATCTTGAAATATATGTATAAGTTCATTCTGATGATTACGCCCATAAGCTGTGAAACTGTGAATGATTTCATTATAAGAAGGTCTGTATGGTATTTTGATTAGTACTAGTAGTTGTATATTTGTATAGAAGGACTATGTATGGCTTATGTCCTCATGAATTTTTATTTACATGCGTACTGATCTAACTCAGACTTCACGCCTGGTTCTTGGGAGGACGACACCCTTATATACCTCAGGTAGTACCCTGAGTAATTCTCCCGATAGAAATACCTTCCTTGAAAAGCCCATCAAGAACCAGGAAGGCGGTTGTGAAAGCGTAAGGCCTTAGTAACCCTGCATAAGGAGGAACGATCCTCTTGAAAACCAAGATGACAACATAGGGATGAGGTAATGAATCGATGGATGAGATCCCGTCGGGAGATCTGTGGTCACTCGTGATCGTTATATTTGGTAAGAGAAAGCTGGAAAGTTAAGTATCTTAACCTGATAAGTATTAACCGACGGACAAGATTTTGTTGGGGAATCTGCGGTCACCCACGACTGTTAGATTAGTAGGAGATAGTAGGGCGTTAAATACCTTACCACTTGGTTTTCCTGTGTCTTCATGGGTAGCGAAGAGTTTAGGACCGTAGATCCCCAAGGTTCATGAGAGTATCTGGACCGTAGATCTTTTCCATGCCCAGGGAGTCGTGGAAGAATGCATGGGTAGGAACCATTATGAGCCGTCAGATCTTGGTTGAAAAACCCGACAGCCGTTGGATCTGTCAGGAGTTACCCGAGGGTTAAGACTCCAGTGTATAAGGGTGAAAAACCCTAGAGTAGATCTGAGCTGTCCGACTAATGGAGGCCATGTGTCAATAGATCACCCATTTCGGGAATCGTGGAATCGGGATTTATGTTGACAAGAGTTCAGGATTTTCCATGGTGGAAACCTCGGAGTAGATCTGAGTCATCCGACTAACGGAGGCCACGTGTCAATAGATCACCCATTTCGGGAAATCGAGAATCGCGGAATCGGGATTTATGTTGACAAGAGTTTGGGATTTTCCATGGTGGAAACCTCAGAGTAGATCTGAGCCGCCCGACTAATGGAGGCCACGCGTCAAGAGATCACCCATTTCGGGAAGTCAGGAATCGCGGAATCGGGATTCCTGTTGACAAGAGTTCAGGATTTTCCATGGTGGAAACCCCGGGACAGATCTGGATCGTCTGATTTATGAGGGACACGTGTTGAGAGATTAACCGCATCAGGAAACCGGGGATTGAGAATTCGGGAGTCCCGTGATCGAGAGTTCAGACTCTCGTGATGATAACCCCCGATGAAGGGACGAGATTCCTTCGGGAAATCTCAGGGTCCGTAACGACCGTCCGATGTGAGGAAGAGATGTCAGTTTTACGCTGGGGCGCGAGCGCGCATTAGGGTAAGTAGCGAACAGATCTGGATGGCCAGAGTCCACCTGCCCAGATCTACGGTTGAGGATGCATTCCGGAGCCCCCTTGCCATTCTGCCTTTAATGGGGGGGAGGGGTCCGGAATTGGACGCGCAGCTCTTGAACGGTTGAGATTAATTCATCATGATCAACGACGCTTAGGAAGATTCCAGACCCCCCTTGCCATTCTGTCTTTAATGGGGGGGGTCCAGAATAGTGTGGTGTGTGAAGTGGGCCCCTCCTGTCATATTGACCATCGTTCACGTATCCTTCTCTGCCACATGTATTCCACTTAACCGCACAACGGGGCTGTTTCTCATTGGCTGTTCTTTGGTCCCTGTTGGGATTTGTTCCTATTAGCCATTTGCTAACCCTGTGGGGATTTGCCCCATTGGTCGATCGCTAGCCCTGTTCGGGTTCGGCGGTTTCCAAGTCAAATGACTCGACATCACTGTAGCGCCGAGGTGCGAAACATGAAAGAGGTACTGTGTTTATTCAAACTGTGATCATGACCAGTGACCACATGGGAGCGGGGAGAGAAAAAGAGCCAACTTACGCTGGTCCTCCATGGATGTTTAGGGCTTCTGATTCGGCAGAAGAACAGAAAAATATGATTTAGGTAATGGGTATGTGACAATAGAGGGCATGACTGATGCTTTCTTTCGAGAGTGTTTTATCAGTGGCCTCAAGGAGGAGATTCGGGCCCATGTCCTCATGGCTCGACCCTCGACTTGGGTGGAGGCTACTAAAATAGATAAAGAAGAACAACAGGTTGTATCCTCTCAAAATAGAAAACCCTCCTTTATCCCTCGCCCTAAACCCGTAACTCCCACTACTCCCTCCGCCCCATTAAAGATCAAAAAATTGACCAGGGCTGAAATGGCTGAACGCCAACTCAAAGGCCTTTGTTATAATTGTGATGACAAATATTTCTCGGGCCACAAGTGTAACGAACAAAAGCTCTTTATGGCCATCTCTGAGGATGTTTCAGAAGATGATGTTGAAACTCCCCTTGTGTCTGAGTCACCTAAAATCACTGACATAACCCCTCCCTCAGACCCTCCCGAAGTCGAACCCGTCATTTCCCTCAATGCTCTCAAGCCTCCCCAAACCCTCAAGTTAATTGGTTACATCAAGCATCAGAAGGTCATCATTCTAGTTGATAGTGGAAGCACCCATAATTTTATTCATCGCCGCATTACCCAAGAAACTCATTGCTACATCCATGCTGTCAACAATTTACAAATCATGATTGCCAATGGTCGTTCCATGAAATGTGGAGCGCTGTGAAAATGTGCGTCTCCAAATCGGTGACTACCACCTAAAATCCCATATGTTTGCTATCGACATGGGTGGTTGTGACATTGTGTTGGGTGCCGACTGGCTAAGAACTTTGGGTCCCATTCTCATGGATTTTAAGGCATTAACCATGCAATTTGACCAGGAAGGCCACCAATATAAATTCCAAGGCATCACTGTTGGTTCACTTGAGGTCATTAGTTCCCATTGCATGGAAAAGCTGCTCAAGAAAGGTCATTCTGGTGTCATTTCCCAACTCCATGCCATACAAGCAACAAAGACACCCTCGGTGGCACAAGACCTCCAAGCCCTCCTTTCTAAACATCAAATGGTATTTTCCACTCCCCAAGGACTCCCTCCTTCCTTCGGTGTTCATGATCATTCCATTCCCCTTGTACCTGGAAGCCTTCCTCCCAATATTCGTCCATATTGCCACCCCTTTTCACAAAAAAATGAAATTGAGAAAATGGTCCAGGAACTCCTTAATGCAGGCATTATCTGCCCTAGTACGAGCCCTTACTATTCTCCTGTAGTCATGGTCCTGAAGAAAGAAGGTTCTTGGAGAATGTGTCCTAACTTCCGTTCCCTCAACAAACTGACCATTAAAGACAAATTCCCCATTCCTGTCATTGATGACCTCCTAGATGAATTGAGTGGTGCCCAATTCTTTACTAAACTTGATCTTCGCTCGGGCTATCACCAGATACGTATGAAAGAGGCAGACATTCCCAAGAAGGCCTTTCGAACTCATGAGGGCCACTATGAGTTTTTGGTCATGCCCTTTGGCTTGTGCAATGCCCCCTCCACCTTCCAAAGCCTCATGAACCATGCCTTCCGTCCCTTTCTCCGTCATTTTGTCTTAGTTTTCTTTGATGATATCCTCATCTATAGCGAAACCTGGACAGACCATCTTACTCATGTGGATCAAGTTCTCCATCTACTCTCTCAACACCAAATTTTCCTGAAACAGTCTAGATGTGCTTTTGGTGCCTCAGAAGTAGAATACTTGGGTCATCTGGTTGGCAAGGATGGCGTTAGGGTGGATCCAAAAAAGATTGAAGCTATGCAAGACTGGCTGCACACAAAGACTCTCAAAAGATTGTGTGGATTTCTAGGCTTAACAGGGTATTATCGCAAGTTTGTTAAGAACTATAGAAAGATTGCAACACCTCTCACTGCTCTCCTAAAAAATAACTCTTTCACTTGGACTCCAGCCATTGCTCAAGCTTTTCAAACCTTGAAGACGATCATGTGCACCACTCTGGTTCTGGCCCTTCCTGATTTCACAAAGACCTTTGTGTTGGAATGTAATGCATCAGGGAAAGGAATCAACGTTGTCCTTATGCAAGAGGGTCAACCTTTGGCCTTCACCAACAAGCAACTGTCAGAAAGGAATCTGGGCAAACCCATTTATGAAAAGGAAATGTTGGCTATTCTGCATGTCGTTGATCTTTGACATCCTTATCTCTTGGGGCAATGCTTCCAAATTAAGACCGACCATCAAAGCCTCAAGTACTTTCTGGAACAACACATTTCCTCCCTGGAGCAACAAAAATAGGTGACTAAGCTCTTTGGATATGATTATGAGATCATTTACAAGAAGGGAAAAGACAATGTAGTGGCAGATGCACTATCCCGAAAATATGAAGAAGAAGGATCCCTTTTTTTTCTTTCCTTAATTGTACCCGATTGGCTCCAAGCTGTGCGCCAGGAATGGCTACAAGATCCCAAAAGTTCACATCTGATCCAGCAATTGCAGACCAATGCTCCGGCTCCCCCAGGGTACTCTTGGCTCCAGGATGAGCTTCGATACAAAGGTCATTTGTATTTAAGTAAACAATCAAAGCTTAAATCCACGGTACTTTCTGAGCTTCATGCTACACCCACAGCGGGGCACTCAAGGTTCACCAAAACCTATGATAGGATCAAACGTTCCTTTTTCTGGGATGGTATGAAACAGGACATCCATAATTTTGTCGCTGAATGTGAGGTGTGTCAACACCACAAGGGAGAAACAGTCAAATATCTAGGCACACTACAACCGCTTCCGATTCCACCTGCTATTTGGAAGGAAATCTCTATGGAATTTATTACAGGCTTACCCAAATCGGGGAATAAATCAGTCATAATGGTGGTTGTGGATCGCCTTTCCAAGTATGCTCATTTCTGCGCTCTTCAACACCCATTTACTTCATCCAAGGTGGCTCAAATTTTCATGGACCAGGTCTTCAAGCTTCATGGCATGCCGCACTCTATTGTTTCTGATCGTGACCCAACTTTCACAAGCAATTTTTGGCAAGAACTGTTTAAGCTACAGGGAACCGAAATGCATCTCAGCACAACTTATCATCCTCTGATTGATGGTCAAATAGAAGTTGTCAACAAGTGTTTGGAAACATATCTGAGGTGTTTTTCCTCTGAGAAGCAACATTAGTGGGCTCAATGGTTACCCCTAGATGAATGGTGGTACAACAATTCCTACCATATAGACACACGGATGACTCCTTTTGAAGCAATATATGGACAAAAGCCACCTTTATTTCTCTCATACTTACCGGGTACCTCGAAGGTCCAGGCAGTTGACCAAACACTTAAAGTTCAAGAGGATATTCTTCGTACCCTTAAAGAGAACTTGGTCATGGCACATAATCGCATGAAGCAACAAGTAGATCAAGGTCGCTCTGAACATCAATTTGCAGAAGGGGATCAGGTGTTTCTGTGACTGCAACCATACAAGCAAACTTCCCTCAAGGCCGAGCATTGTCAGAAGCTAGCGCCCAAATTTTATGGTCCTTATACAGTTCTCAAGCCCGTGGGGCAAGTCACCTATCAGTTAGCTCTTCCGAGTTAGTTGAAGCTACATCCTATTTTTCATGTTTCATGCTTAAAGAAGGTGATTGGAATTAGGTGCAAAATTCAAACCAACCTTCAAGAGTTAGTTGAAGAAGGATCCATTTGGCTACAACCAGAAGCAGTTTTGGACTAGCGTGAGCTTCGCCTGCATCAGAGAACCATCAAGGAAGTGCTAGTCCAGTGGAAAGATACGACTCCAGCAGATGCCACTTGGGAACCAGCTACCATTCTGCAGCAGTTTCCACATTTCAAGCCTTGAGGACAAGGCTGTTTTTAAGGGGGCAGACATGTTAGGGTCCTAATTCGCACATAGGTAGATCAATATATTCGAATGTAATAAATGTCAATATTAATAAGGCCTTTCAATAAAATAGAATAAAGTGGATGTAAGAAGACCTAATAGAAGCTTCCACTTCTAGAAGGATCTTCCTCTAGATGCTTCTCTAGATAGACATATTTAGTATAAATAAGGGTCGAGGGTATGAAAACCCTAGCTTGAAGATTATTGTAATAGAGTGCTGCTCGACTGGAGGTTGCCCCCTTGAAGAGGCCTGTGAACATTTCTTTTTGAATCAAAGTGCTATTTCTGTTGTTGTTCTTATATCATTTCTGTGTTATTATGGAGATTACGCTGGTTATATTACTGTTATTCTGTCATTTCTAGCATTTCATTTCTGTTCTGCATACTTTTCATATTTGACATATTGCATCGCCGCAGTCCAGGAGTGTGGAACAATGCAAATACTTTTTAAGATCGTCGCACTCCTGTCATTTCTGTTCTGCATACTTTTCATATTTGGCATATTGCATCGCCGCAGTCCAAGAGTGTGGAACAATGCAAAGACTTTTTAAGATCGTCGCACTCTATGTATATTGTGAGGTGCGGCGACTCCCTTTAAAACAAAAGCTGCGATCTCCCTTAATTTATTCGCATGTTTTTTTTTTATGGAGTAAAAGGAATTTAAGGCATGGTGTGAATTTAAAGTATGGTCTTTTAAAAGGGGCTTAAGGTATGAAGGTTTATGTATGTGTAATTAAATAATTACATGAAAAAAGTGGAGGGATTAAAGTAAAGTCACGTGGGTGGATGTTTTGTAAAAAGGTTTTTCCATTTTATTAGAAGGGTGAATTTTATTTTTTAATAAAAAGTGAGGGTGGTAAAAATGATTCTTTAATTAAACCTTTTATTAAACATTTTGGGTTAATACTATTAATCCTCCAAATTTAAAAGGCTTTGGTTATTATAAGAAGTGATTTGGGTATTAGGAGATTTTTTGCTAATGACTAAGATGTAGAGTTCTAAGTTTGAAGTTGGAAAGTTCAGCGGTAAAAACAACTTTGAGCTCTAGAAGCTCAAGATGCGAGATTTACTGGTGCAACAAGGGTTGCAAAAATCATTGGCAGGCAAGTCAAATAAACCAACAACCATGACGAATGAGGAATGGGAAGATCTAGATGCAAAAGCTCTTAGTACCATTTGTTTATGTCTGGCGGATGATGTTCTGTTTAATATCGTAGGAGAGGATACAACATCAGGCTTATGGAGCAAGTTGGAAAGTCTATATATGACGAAGTCCTTGACGAGCAAAATTTACTTGAAGAGACGGTTGTACAGTTTGCGGATGAAAGAAGGTACAAAAGTTGCTGACCATTTAAATACCTTTAATACCCTTATAGTTCAATTGACTAGTATGGAAGTTAAATTCGAAGATGAAGATAAGGTTTTTACACTATTGTGTTCATTGCCTGATTCTTGGGATAATCTAGTCACCTCTATTAGCTTTAGCTCAACAGATGTTTTAGATTATGTCTCTGTTGTGGGAGCTTTGTTCGCTGAGGAGATGAGGAGAAAATCTAGTCAAGAAACCTCAAATTCAGAGGCGATGCTGGTCAGAGGTCGAACTAAAGAGCAGAATGAGAGAATTTTTTCTCGATCTAAGTCAAGACACAGAAAGGGTAAAGCAAAATCCTGGTACTGTGGAAAAACATGACATCTCAAGAAAGATTGTTGGATGATCCAGGTAGATCATCTCAAAATTAGATAGATTTAAAGTATTCAAAATGAAAAGTAAATCTTACAAAGTGGAAGAGCTCATCAACAGCTTTCTGGTGACGTTCGTTTCAGGGAAAACGACCTCAAGATGACAAAAATATCAGCAGTTGAAGTTTCGTCAAAGATGGTTAAAATGGTGAAAAATGGTTGGGAAAAAAAGGGGGGTGGTCAAGGGCTTAGCTCTCAACCTTGCTAACACCAAGGCCCCCCCTTGGTATTTAAATGCTATTAAAACCATGCCATATATCCAAAGTCTCCAACCATATGATGCACCAAACCATATCTTAAAACATACCATATGTAATAAAACGCGCCAACCATATGTTAAAACATACCATATGTAATAAACGGGCCAAACATATGTTAAAACATACCATATGTAATAAAACACACCAACCATATGTTAAAACATACCATATGTAATAAATGCGCCAAACATATGTTAAACTATATGCCATATCACATATGCCGTGGGAGGAGAAGCCCACGGGTTTGACCCCAGGACTTCCGCCCCCCTAACCACCATATCTACCAACGCGCCAACACCATGAGACATGGAAAGAAGTGGTGAAGTAATCTTAAAAATTGCCGAGATTTGGGGGATTTTGGAGGGCGCGTGGCCCATGGCTCACGTCTCCTTATACCATTATTTTCCTTATTTAAATGGGCCATGGGCACGGATCCTGAGGAGGAGTTTTGATGCAGGCAGAGACTGGCACACAGCCCGAGGTGGTTTTGCACAGTGACCGAGGTGGTTTTGCACGTGGATCGAGGTGGTTTTGCATGCAACCTAAGGTGAATTTGCATGCAGATTGAGGTGGTTTTGCATGCAGATCGAGGTGGTTCTAGATTGACATGCATCTCGAGGCCGTACGGACTGTACAGATCAGAGGCAGATTTTGGGAATTGTGCCAAGAAGGGCATTCTGAGTCCAGTTCCGAAATATATCGAGTTTATACTCAAAAGTCTCAGTTTTTTGCAAGGATTCCAGATCCAGCTTCAATTTTTGCATTCAGGCATCCAAACAGAAAAGTGCTCACAGAATCTTTTAGATACATAGAAAGCTATTCATGTTCATATTTAAAAGTCTCATAATTTCATCTTGCAGCTGTTGTTGAAGTCTGTTACTGTATATGACAGACAGAATTTAGAAGTCACTTTGTAAGCATTTGAATACTTAATCTATCGGCCTTCCCATTTGGAAAGTGGCCCGGAGACATAACCAGGGGGTTTGGTGAACTCCGTTACCAATTCTTGTTCATGGATGGTTTTCTTACATGTTGATGTGCTCATGTGCTTGATGCATGTTCTTTAATTTTGCATTATAAAGGTGGTTAATAGTTAAAAATCCACATGCAAACAATGGTTAAACGATCTTGAATTTTAGATCAAGTTAAATTTCAGATCAAGTTCGTATCAGAGCGAGGTTAACCATTGCTTTGTGAGTTGATGTTAACAAGATCCAAGCTTCAACGTGGTGAAGGAGAACTTGAAGAGTTTGATCCAGAGATTGGTTCAAGAAGAGGAAGGATGTCTTCACCAAAAGGAGAAGAAGCAGCTTCTTCTATCCCTTCTGAAGGGGAATTTATGAAAGCTTTCATGAGAATGCAAACAATGGTAGAGGAGCTCTATCAAGATCGAAAGAAAGGTGAACAAGGTGGACCATCTCATACAAAAGATACAAAAGAAGGAGGTGGTGAGGAACCTCCTAAAACCCCACCAACTTCTCCATCTTTTCTTGATGGTTCTATTCCTTCTCCATTTGAAAAACAAAAAACAAAAGTTGATCTTAATATGCCTCATTTAAAGCTTGATATTAAGTTTGAATTACCTATGTATAATGCAGAGCTTAATGCTGAAAAATTGGACAATTGGATCCATCAAATTGAAGTTTATCGTAGGATTCAAAAGTTTATTGAAGATGCTGTTAAAATTCAGTTGGCTTCTCTTCGACTTGGAGGGACTACTCTCATTTGGTGGGAGAGCATATCTCAAGAGGATCTTGCCACAAAAGGCAAAATTGTTTCCTCTTGGTATGAGTTCATTTCAACACTTAAAAATCAATTTTATCCATTAGGGTATATGCAGCAAGCTATGATGGATTGGCAGAATTTGAGGCAAGGTAAGGGACAAAGTGTGCAAGAATATACACAAGAATTTCGTAAAAGAGAATTGGTACTTGGTATACCTCTCTACACCAGGAAACTCTTCTCAAATATATAGGAGGATTGCATAGTTATTTACGTCATATGATATTGATGTTTAATCTAACTAACCTTGATGAGGTGTGTGTTCAAGCAAGTCACATGGAGACAAAGGGGAAGAATACCAAAGAGAACTTTTCCAAGAAACCTTTCAAACCTGATGGAAATAAGTTTAAAGGTAAAGGGAAAGTAAGCACACAACTACTTTGAAGAGGGAAGGAGATAAGCCTACATGTACTCATTGCCAGAAGAAAGGTCACGATGCTTCCAAATGTTGGAAACTTCATCCGGAGCTCAAGCCTGAAAAGTTTCGGAATAAAGAAGACAAA
>ML828487.1:25490-52643 GCA_009831015.1 Picea engelmannii | reverse complement strand
CTCCTTTCGAGACATGTTTTGGGTACTTGCCAAAGTCTCCTTTAGACTTCATTTTTGGGAAAGATACAGTGGAATGTGAACAGGTTGATGCAGATAAAGCTCGAAGGTTTATTCAGCAGATTCAGGTAATTCATCAAGCAGTGTAGGAACAGTTAGAATCAAGTCAAGCCAAATACAAAAAAAGGCATGACAAGCATCACATAGATCGTCATTTTTAGATTGGTGATCAAGTATGGCTTCATATCAACAAAGATCGACTTCAAGGTGAAGGTAGAAAGTTGAAACCTATCAGGTATGGACCCTTTACAATTTTGGACAAAGTCGGTAATAATGCTTTCCGGTTGGAATTGCCTCCTTATATGCAAATGTATTCAGTTGTTAATGTGGAAAACTTGAAAATGTATGAGCTGCCTATGATTATAGACCAAGATGTACAGGTTCAAGTACCTTATGTGGATGATTTTTCTCCTGAGTATCTTAATGAACTTCAGGAAGATGTAATACTGGACAAGAAGGTCAGATCTTCATGAAGAGGAGACATGGAGTTTCTTCATATAGGGTTAAAAGGAATGCATCCAAGAAAAGCAAGGTGGTTAGAGACCGGAAGAGTGAGGTAATTATACCATCACTTATTTTCTGAATGATTTCATACTTTTTGTGGCCAAAAAGCTTTCCAGTGGGAAGGTTTGATCCAGGTGGATCATCTCAAAATTCGATAGAGTTAAAGTATTCAAAATGCAAAGTAAAGCTTACAAAGTGGAAGAGCTCATCAGTAGATTTCCAGTGACGTTCGTTTCAGGAAAAACGACCTCCAGATGACGAAGATATCAGCAATTGAAGTTTCGTCAAAGATGGCTAAAATGGTGAAAAATGGTTGGGAAAAAAAAGGGGGTGGTCAAGGGCTTAGCCCTCAACCTTGCCAACACCAAGTCCCCCCCTTGGTATTTAAATTCTATTAAAACCATGTCTTATATCCAAAGTCGCCAACCATATGATGTGCCAAACTATATGTTAAAACATACCATATGTAATAAAACACGACAACCATATGTTAAAACATACCATATGTAATAAACGCGCCAAACATATGTTAAAACATACCATATGTAATAAAACGCGCCAAGCATATGTTAAAACATACCATATGTAATAAACACGCCAAACATATGTTAAACTATATGCCATATCACATATGCGGTGGGAGGAGAAGCCTGCGGGTTTGACCCCGAGACTTCCGCCCCCCTAACCACCATATCTACTAACGCACCACCGCCATGAGACATGGCGGGAAGTGGCGAAGTAATCTTAAAAATTGCCGAGATTTAGGGGATTTTGGAGGGCACGTGGCCCATGGCTCGCGTCTCCTTATACCATTTTTTTCCTTATTTAAATGGGCCCACAGATCCTGAGGAGGAATTTTGATGTAGGCAGAGATTGGCACGCAACTCGAGGTGGTTTTGCATAGTGACCGAGATGGTTTTTCATGTGGACCGAGGTGGTTTTGCATGCAACCTGAGGTGAATTTGAACACAAACCGAGGTGGTTTTTCATGCAAATTGAGGTGGTTCTAGATTGTCACGCATCTCGAGGCCATACGGACTGTACAGATCAGAGGCAGATTTTGGGAATTGTGCCAAGAAGGGCATTCTGAGTCCAGTTCTAAAATATATCGAGTTTATACTCAAAAGTCTTGGTTTTTCACAAGGATTCCAGATCCATCTTCAATTTTTGCATTCAGGCATCCAGACAGAAAAGTGCTCACGAAATCTTTCAGATACACAGAAAGGTATTCATGTTCATACTTAAAAGTCTCAGAATTTCATCTTGCAGTTGTTGTTGAAGTCTATTATTGTATATGATAGACATAATTTAGAAGTCACTTTGTAAGCATTTGAATACTTAATCTATCAGCCTTCCCATTTGGAAAGTGGCCCGGAGACGTAGCTAGGGGGTCTGGTGAACTCCGTTACCAATTCTTGTTCATAGATGGTTTGCTTACATGTTGATGTGCTCATGTGCTTGATGAATGTTCTTTAATTTTGCATTATAAAGGTGGTTAATAGTTAAAAATTCACATGCAAACAATGGTTAAACGATCTTGAATTTTAGATCAAGTTAAATTTCAGATCACTGGAAGAGAAAGGAATCCGAGGAAAACTCTACGAAGGAAGCAAATTTGGTTGTAACAAATTCAGGCATGAATGATTAAGTTTTATCCGTTTCTAATAATTTATAATATCAAGAAGAATGGCAGTTAGATTCAGGTGCCTCCCACCACATGTGCTCACATAGAAATTGGTTCTTTTCTTAACAATCTGTTGATAAGGGTGTAGTGTTTATGGGAAATGGTATTCCCTATAAAACTGTTCGGGTTGGCAGTATTAGAATCGTGATGTTTGATGGTATTGTTAGGGAATTAATGGATGTTAGATATGTACCTGAGCTTAAATCAAATTTGATTTCATTGGGAGTGTTGGATTCTTGTGGATATAAGTATATAGGTCAAGGTGGAGATCTCACATTGTCGAAAGGTAGTTTAGTAGTGATGAAGGCAACAAAGGTTGATAACCTTTATAAGATGGAAGGGAGTACTGAAGTGGCATCTGAAGTGATAGGAGTATCTTCTTGTTTATGGCAGAAGTATCAAGGTCATAAGAGGAAGAAATAATTGCAGGTACTGGTAAGAGGTAAATCAGTTTCAGACTTAAAATCTTTGTTTCTGAATTCCTACTTGTTTTATATCTCTACAAGTTATGATGGTGGTATAAAGGGATGTTGTGTGTAGGATCCTACTTCTCACAAGGTCATCATTGACAAAGATATAGTATGTATGGAACAACCAAAAGGGTTGATTCAATATCGCAATAGTACATTTGATTGCATGCTAGATAATTCATTGTATGGCCTATTGGTACCTAGGAAAATATACAAGAGGTTTGAATCCTTCATAGTGAGTCATATTTTTTCAAAGGGTAGGAATGACTATACAATTTATAGTACATTCACAGTCTTGATGTTATTTGTTGATGATATGTTCGATGCAAGCCGAAGCATGGATAAAATCAGTAAGAAAATGACTCAGGTGGACAGGACAATTCAGATGAGGGATCAAGGAGCAGCAAAACAAATTATGGGCATGGAAGTACACAGAGATGGTAATGGTAAGTTGTGGTTGGAGTTCAGTATGAACATTGTAAAACCATTTTTTATCCCTCTTGCTTTCCATTATAAGTTTTCTTCATTCATAGGTCCTGTCTATAAAGAAGAAAAGGTTATGTCTCGTGTAAGTTCAGTAGGAGGTCTATTGTATGTGATGAAATGGTTAAGACCAGATGTTTCACATGCTAATGATGTTGTCAGATACATGACAGATTCAGGTGTTGCAGTGAAATGGGTACGAATCAGCATTTGAGAAGCACAAATGTCACCTATAATGGTTACACTGAAATGGTTTGTGATAATTGTAATGTATATTTTACAGTTGTTTTGGATAGGAGGAGATCTATCACTAAATATGTCTCACAACACAGTCGTGGAAGACATGTTGTAGGTGGAGTGACCCCTTAGGAAATCCAAACTCGTGTAAGTCACACAAGCAAGATCATGAAACCAATTTTATTAGAGAAGCTGCAGTGATGCTTGGATTCTCTTGGCTTGTAGCAAAGGTGACGAATAAAAGGAAGGAGCAAGGTATCAGGTTAATTGTTGTCAAGGTGGAGATTTTTGGGATTTGGTGACAACGAATATCTCTAATGATGGATTTGGATCCTATTATTCTGCGTTGGTTACAACCAAATAGACCAAGTTAGAATATGGATAGGGATTGCATTTCATAATCAGTTTCTTGTAAATGTATATAAATACAAGTAAGCCCATAGAGGCAAAGAGAGAGACAGTGTGAGAAATTGCTAGTCTATTTTAATCTCCATGATCTGAATAATAAGACAACCAATGCCTATGCTTGGTGGACGTAGCCCAACGTTTGGGTGAACCATGTGAAATCCATGTGTTTCTTATCTGTGTGTGATTGTTAATTATCATATGTGAATTGTGTTTTCCGCATTTGCAATTCTAACATGTGGAACGTCACATAACTCCTCATGGTTTGAGAGTTATGGCCTTACGAAGTTGGAGGACCCTCATTTGTTGGCTTGAAGCCCCAAAAGGTCAAATAAGTCAAAGTGTTTGCAAAGTAGAAATTATTTAAATAATAAAGTGAAGTGACAAAGTCAAAGAGGATTATTTAAACAATAAAGTGAAGTGACAAAGTCAAATAAGATTATTTAAATAATAAAGTGAAGTGACAAAGTCAAAGAGGATTATTTAAATAATAAACTGAAGTGACAAAGTCAAAGAGGATTATTTAAATAATAAATTGAAGTGATAAAGTCAAGGAAGATTATTTAAATAATAAAGTAAATGGAAAATTTTCTAATTATGGAAAGTGGTTATAAGAAGGTTAACCCTAAAATGAGGAAAATGGTTTAAGTAGTCAAGTGGATATTGGATATATGGACAAGTGGAAAATTGGGCAAAGTTGGACATAGGTGACTATGTGGACAAAGTGGCTATGTGGACAAAGTGGTCTAGAAGATGCTTCTAAGGAAGCTACATGAAAGTATAAATAAGAGGCAAGGCCCTCTCATTTCAATCACACTTGAGCATGTTGAATATCTATAGGTGACTGAGGTAACCAAAGGATATCTAAGCCGAGGGAAGGTGAAGTAAATAAGGCCGAAATTAAAGGGAGGATAAATTCTTTTGATGATGTTTTCTAAGGTATGTTTTTTACAGGTCATCTTACCATTTTCGCAATAACTTTTTTTCTACAATGATTCAGACCGTGAAATTGGGAGGCCATTGAGGAAACATATCCAAGTAGTTGTGGTACAAATTTCAGCTTGTGTGTCATTCCATTTTTGGAGTTAGACTCCGTGGAAAATAGGGTTTGTGGCTAGTCCTAAAAATAGTCTAAAACATGTGTTTCGAGTAAAAACGTCATAACTTCTTCATAACAGATCCAAATTTAGTAAAACCAAATGTGCTAGTTAGAGTACAATATGTAGTATTTTTTGTACAATTTTCAGATCCATACAACAAATATTCCATGCGGGGCACACTCTACAAGTTCGCTCTCTAGAATAAGACAGAATTCAACAAGGTATCCCATTTTTGCTATAACTCCTTTTCTGAGAGGTACCAAGTAGTGACACCTGGAGGAATTGCATAAAAAACACTGAAGAACATTGTGTACTATTTTCAGATACTTATTCATTATAGGTACATAGTTATGATTATTTCAAGTTAGGGTTGTTAACTAATCCAAAACTAGTCATGTGAAACCAAAGTAATTTTTGATGAAAATGCTAGTCTCTTGTTGTTAAAGTTAAGGAAGGTTTGCAGGTATGTGATCATATACACCAGGTCTATTACAGAGTTACAAATCAGATTTGGATGATGAAATTGATGAGGGATTTTGGTTGAGGTTGAGGTACAGGTGGGTGCATGGTTGATGCACTTGTTTATGGTATAGGTTGATTACAGGTTGAGGTACATGTTGATGCATGGTTGATGCATGGTTCAGGTTATTGGTACAGGTTGTTTAGTGCAGGTTGATTGGTACAGGTTTACAACAATATATATCACAGTGATAGTGTGACAGTGGTTCCATCATTCTACTTATACGTCAGGGCGGTTGGACGGGGCAAGGACAGGTGGTTGTATCCACCTTCTGGTTGTATTCAGATAACATAGGGGGTTGTATCCTCCTTCTGGTTGTAGCCAGAGAATTGGGGAGTTGGAGCTTCCCTCATGTTGTATCCTGAGAAATTAGGGGGTTGGAGCCTCCTTCCAGTTGCAGCTAGAAAACAAAGGAAGTTGGTGCTTCCAATGAATGTAATTCTTCAAGACATATAAGAAAAAACATTCCATGGTTTTCTTCTGCTTTGGGTTTCCACGTAAAAACATTGGTGTATTGTGTATGTGTATGATTGTTCGTTTGTTCATTGTTTATATACTCTGCAAATATTGGATGATAATGCTACATTGATATAACACTTGCATTATATGGTTAAAAAGGATTAGATTGCTCTATTACTGATTCACCCCCCCTCTTAGTAATCCAACAGTTCCTCCCCATTTGAGTCTCCATTATGTTGATGAGAATTTTCACATGATTGGTACACCTAGATCCCACTAACTAATTGAAATGCTATTGAAAGATAGATCAAGTTTTGCTCTACTAAGCAAGAAACAAAGTAAATAAGGGAATAGGGGAACCTTTGATTTGCACTTTTTGATAGATCTTCCAACCTTAAGTGGAAAATAAAAGAGGAGGTCTAGCTCTAAAAATTTTGCACACAAGACAAGAAAAACCACCTTCCCTACTATACAATATCAAAACCCTAGACCTCACTCAAAAAACTATGTAAAAGCCCTTTT
This sequence comes from Picea engelmannii, assembly GCA_009831015.1. Lineage (NCBI taxonomy): Eukaryota > Viridiplantae > Streptophyta > Pinopsida > Pinales > Pinaceae > Picea > Picea engelmannii. The sequence continues at coordinate 46,202 of ML828487.1, read as the reverse complement.
ATATCTACTTGCAAGATTCAATGAATGAAAACAAAGCATTCAAGTTAATAACATTAAACCAATGCAAGTAAAGATGGGGGGTGGAGAAAGGAGATTCTCTTAAAGCATAAATGATTGCATCAAATCAATACATTTGAGTGGTGTCACGTGTGATGGTCTCGAATCGTTTCTCCTTGGTTCCATTCCTATTAAACACTCTTCTAGTTCAAAGTTCTTAAATGTCTTCCTACAAAGGTTCTCCTCAAACCTCCACAAGAAAATTAGGCAAGTGGATACAAAGGCCCAAATTGGGAATTCCTTTTTATGAAGAGAATAAAACCAATCCAAGATCCAAAACTATTTGAACTAATCCAAAATCTAAGATCTAAATCAAATCCATCCAAATTTCAATCCAAAACTATCAAATCCCATATGAAGGTTCATTTTTATGAGATTTTTTATTCTTCTAGAGTTTTTACATGAAGAATAAGTCCATAGTGTAAAATAATATTGAGATTCTGACACTTTGTATACACCAACAATCATCAAAGTGAACTAAATCAACCATGGAGTGTTTCTTGATAAAGTTTGACCATGTCAATACATGTGGTTATTATCCCTATTCTTTTACCCTACATGCATTTTTTGAGGGAAGGGTTGAACCCATCAACAAAATCAAGGAAAATGCATAATATTTCCCAAGCTCTAGCACAAATTATGTTACTCCACAAAAAAATCAACCATATTATAATTCATTCTAGAGGTAAGGCTATTTGTTACATGATAGAGAAATTCCCATAATAATATGCATGCATATTTATGCACCAACCTATGCAACCAAATAATATGATATTGTCACGATGAAAACATATTTATACTCACGATTACATAGCAAAAGGAAATAATGTGAGAGAACTTATATCATATGTATTTTACTAAAATGCAATAAGATGTTTATCAACTCTTTTACAATGAATAATATCTATGTAGCATGTGTACCTATGTGTACCTATTTGGATTTCTTGTATTCATGAGTTAGTGCAGAGGTTTGTTTATTGTTTTGCATTAGTGTACAAATTTGTGTGATGTTTATGGTTATGATTTTGGTTTATGTTTATGATTTGTTGTTATGTGCTAACATGTGTTAGCCCTTAATATAATCTATTTTAGGTTCATACTACTAATAACATTATTTTTGTTACCTAAAATGCATTGTATACTATAAGGTTGTGCTACCTAAAATGAATTGTATATTATAAGGTTTTGTTACCTAAAATGCATTGTATACTATAAGGTTAAGGTATGTATGGAAAATTGCAATGGTTTCCATCCTCAATATTCTATACTTTACTCCTTGCCTCTTGAATATAGAGTTGAATGCCTTAAATGATAGGTTAAATCTTAGTTCATCACTTTCTACGCACCTTGAACCCAAATATAGAGACTGACTTTTCTCTGCGAGAAAAATTCTATGATTTCTTATTTATTCACGATTTATAATTTGTTCACTCTAATATGGTAGATGCAAAATCTCTTGAAGAGTTATATTTAGTCATATAAAAATGACTAAAATTTGTCTAATCACACCGCATAATATGGTACCACTTTGTTTTAAGAGACTTCCTTACCTCCTCCACCCATGTGCATCTTAAGAATAATTGGTTTAGTTGTGTAGAATACTAGTTTGGTACCCCCATAGTCCCCCATTTTTTTATTTTGGATCTAGTATATTCCTAGTCATGGATACATTAACTATTGGGATCAACAACATTCCCTAGAAAACATCTTTCCCTATGGAAACCAATCATATGAGAGAGATGATTCATATAATTATGGTACAAAACTACTTGGATCTCCTTCTACCATATATGACTAATGATTAGTTTAAAATTTCATATTTCAAGAGAACCCTTAGGAGCACACTCTTCATTGGTGGGAATATACAACCCATTCTTGGCACTTTTCAAGTAGTTAAAGATAGATGATCACATGATAATATCTATTTTTTGCTTCCCAAGGAAATCCTCGTGGAAAACCCTTTGAGTACTTCCCCATGATCCATGGATGGTAAATGGGGTAAATCGTCGGCCTCGATTATGAAGCCTAACCCCAAGGGAATCAAGAGAGTCGAACCCATGACCTACTCAACTCATCATTAAGGGAGACATCTCACGAATGGCTTATGATCGCTTGAGCTAACTCTCGAGGCTACACTAATCTCTATTTTACTCATAATACCTTTTGATAGAGTTATCATAGTTGTTAGGTGTTTGTTGTGGCACATGGATGTTGTCTCTATAAAATCCCAACCCCAAACCTTTCCCTCTTGCTCCAATGAACTTCCATACAACCTGTCCTTATCCAACTTGTATTAATGTAGCAACCAAACCCTACTATAATTTCCCTTAGCAATAAGGTGAATCCATGAAAATGGGTTACATTTTTTGGCAAGAGGGGCATACTATTGTTTATGGCGATGAAGTGTTAGCTAGTAAACTAAAGTCAATGGTTTTTCTAACTAATTAAAAATAAACTAAAATAAAATAAAATTGGCCAAAAGCTTGGTTATTTCACCACTGAAATTTTAGAGATTCCACCATGTTCTCCACTGAAATTCTAGTGATTCCACTAGATTCTCTAACGTGATTCTAGAAAACTTTCGATTGAAAAATAATCTAATACATAAAAAAAAAAGTGTTATGTTAAAATATTGATTTCTAACCTTCTAATGAAAACATTCCTTCCCATTATTCATTTCCACCTCTCATGTAGTCAAGGTACATGACATGTATTTATATGCAATTTTTATTTTGTGCATGAATGAATAATTATATGTAACCTTGTACTTATTCAAAATGTTTTTTAATTAATATGTAGAGAGACATCATTGTTCCCTTCCTCACATCAGTTACTACACCCATGCTCTCATCAGTTAATGCACCAATAAGTACATTAGTCAACACACCCACCCTTCCATGATTCAACACATTTTTGTTCTCATACGCTAGGACACATATATTGCCTATCTCTCTCTATATAAAAAAAGAGAGTACACAAATCATTGTATAATTTTATGATTATATATGAACAATGTTACAGACAATAAGAGACATGATCCAAATGATAATGTCCATGCTTTGGTAAATTTATTTAATATTTGAATATTTTTAGTTATTTATTTATATAAACCATTTTCTTAATATTTTATTCATTTAACTTGGCATGTAGGGCATGAGAACCTATACACATCCCCTTCCAACTTTTTTCAGGAAAATCCTTGGAAAGATAGTATCCACACATTGACCTATCCCAATGTGTAAAATTCCATTATAAATCATAGCTGATATTTCATTCCTTGATCTCCCTCTCAGGAGTAGATAGATATTGTAGATAGTTCTACACTGTATTGGGACATTTATTGACATCTATCATAGCATTGGGACCTACACCAATTTTTTTTTTGTTGACATTGTGTGCAAGAGGAGAGAAAATTCCACAAGGATAGATAAATGGGACATAATAAAACATAAGACCATAAAAAGATGCATTGTATTTGTTTTATTTTAAAGAATGTCTTCGACAAGAGATGTGTGTAAACTCCAATTGTTTTAATACCCAAGCATAACTCTTTTTCTTTGTGATTGGTTCATCACAACATACAAAAATTTCTGAAATAATGATAAGGTGCCAAAATATTTGTGTATATTATATATATACATAGTTTTTTCTTCATATAAATATTTTATACACCAACCTCCCATCTAAATTCTTTGGTGTCAGAAAAGGTCACACCTATGAGCGATGAGATACCATGCAGGCTCTTAAGCAGCCTCATTTTAAATAAACTATTTGTATTTTACACATATAGAAACATATAGAGTGGTAGAGATAGAGGGTGCCTCCCAAGTTTCTTGAGTGCCGAGAGAGACCATGAATTATAGCCTCCATGTAATAATTTGGGGTGGATTAAGCTATTAGGACCCTACACGTGTCTTATCCAAGGTTTGTTGACATCCTTAGTAGGACCTTAGAGATGATGAACCATAAGGATTCCATTGCATATGTGAAGAGGTGTTGAGATGGACAACATGATTTCCTCCCCCAATAGTCCCAAGGCATGGGAACGATAAGTACACATTCAATCCCATTTAAGAGTTTCACATATTTTTAATTTTTTTCACTCGGTTGTTTTTTTATTATATAAAATGCATGTGTGATTTAATTATGGAAATAGTATTTATGCATGTTAATTAATTGATGAAGTTTACAACATTTAAATGAATGTGACTTGACTACGGGCTTAGTTAGTGCTAATTAGATTATATATTGCACTATCATTTTGATGAGGTGATTTTTACATGTACATATATGTAATTGTTCCAATTTTAATGCAATGCACTTTTGGCATTAAGTCAATAAAACCAACAAATAACATGAAAATACAAAGGGATGATAATAGTTTTTTAAACAAAATCTCAAAGATCCTACATCAAGACTCATATTTGATACAAGGTAATATATATATATAATAATTAACTATACTTGATACAAGGTAATATATATACACTAATTAACTAAGGGGATTCACATTGCCAATTCTAGTTGTACTTGATATATACATACTTCTTACAACTCACCTAAGAAACATTTTTTTTTACCTATGAGGTTCTCTCAAAAGTTACACATTCTGTAAAGTCATAAGGTTTACAAGTATCTTGATTCTCAAGCCTATCAAGTATACTTAAGGATTCAATCCAAAAATAATAGAGGATACTAGCCATAAGGAAACAATATAAGAACATTACCATTCATCTTTCATAAGGTTTAATTCATACAACACAAAGCAACTCCATATTTGAATTCAAACCTCTTATGCCTAACACTTAATTCCACAAGCATGGCTACAATATCATTTGATAATTTTAATTGAATGTAATACTTGCATTAAGTAAGATTATCCTTTGATAAGTGCTAATGATTTCATTATAAACTAATATCGACCAATCAATATTATGGAAAAGAAGAAAGTTCACATAAATGGGTTTCAAGAGAGTGAGATCCCAATCATGGCTTTTCATGAAATTAGGCTACCATAATTAACATAAGCATAGAATTAAACTGGAACTTATAAACATCAAGAAAATAGGCATACCTAAATCCACACATTAGATGATGGCATCCTCTCATTTACTCTACTTTCTAGTTCATATATTTCTGAGTTAAACACTTCGCACATAACTCAAATCAACAATCCTTTTGGTAGATAATATCAAACACATGACGTGTAATTTACAACAACACTTATGTTGCATGATACTCATTAATAAAAAAATATTCATTAACCATACATAAATACCTCGAGAAATGCTCCTAATAAATTTACCTTAAAAACATATAATCTACATATATTGTTATTAGTATTTTTACAAAATATATAACTAAGAATCCATCATTTACAACAAACAATTCTAATTCCATTCATACCAAGGAATACATATCCACTTAAAAGTAGAGAAAACATTAAATTTTAACAGGGTAGCTCCAATGTCTCATTCAAAGAAAAACCCAAAACTCAAATATTAGTTTTTAAGCATTTTACTCATCAAAAGGCAGCTATAGGAGTTCTCTATAGCCTCCTAAGTTTCTTGCTCATGTCTCCACTACAGAAAGTGGTCACAATCCAACCACATGATCTTCAATTTTTTGTTAAGAATTAAAATAGATACCAACTTCATTATAATAAAACAAAGCCTTTATTCTTCAAAAATATCCAAGTATAACAAGTTAGAATTAGTTGCTCCAACAACATAAATTTATTCAATCTAGTAGAAATTCTTCTACATAATTTATTTTGAGATATGTTTATGCTTTATTATACAACATATTCTCCTTCTATTTTCCGAACTAGGACTTACAACAGTTCAAGCAACCATCATAGTACTGTATTATTCTTCTTGTCAAGAACAAGTTAGTATAATACATAAATTCACACTTTAGACAAATACATGTTTTCAAAGTCAATTACAACTAGATAAACCATCCAACCGGCAATCAAGTTAATAGATTATTTCCTCCATATAAACAACGACATACATATCATAGTCAAAATAACAAATAAACATCTAAAAAAAAATCATAAACGAATACAAATATACATGACCAAAGAGTCACTTCCATTGTTCAAAGAGTATCTATGCCACTAGCTCCTTGCCTTTGATAACTCTTTTGGTGTAACTGAACCAATTTCCACCCTACCATACTGTTAGGAATAATATCACAGAGCAATAATAATAAAAAAAATCAAAATGAACACGGAAATAAAACATAGAAGAACACAATACAAGAGAGACACCAATATATATGGTTCACCCAATATGAGCTACGTCCATGAAGAAACATCCCGTCCTTCCTTTATTTCTTCCAACAAAATGAAGGGATAACACATGTAACACATCTATTGCAACCTCCTTTTCACTCTCACAATCTCTTCTCTCAGACACACTAGAATCTCTCACCACACACAACCGTAATACAATGACCTCTTTAAAAAAGGGTTGTCTTTTGAGGGAAAAAAAGTACAAACATAACCTCTATTGTCATATTTGTGACCTAATAATGAACGGTCTAGATTGACTATGAAATTAAAATATAATATATAGGATATCACGACATCCAAAAGATCAAATCCATTGATCTGAATTAGATTATGATCCAAGTGGATATTTGTGGCCACCCACCTATTCCAACTGGCTCCTCTTAACAATTTTTAGTTCAACACGTTCTTATGTACTTATTTGGGTTCTACACTTCCGGGGTTGTCTGAATCCCTACACATCTTCCAAGTAGATATTGGTGTCCTCCCACCTAATCCAACTGGCTTATTTTGGATGTTTTCATGTCAGCACATCTTTCTATACTTCTAGGGCCGTTTTGGGGCCCTAAAAAATGTTTTTTTTGGCTCACCACAGTCAAACTGTAGGCAAAGTTAGAGTTTGACAGCATAATGTGTAGTTCTCAAAAATACATTTCCAACAGGCTATTACACGCCTAAAACAGAGGTCATATGCAAAAGTTACGACCCCAGGAAGTTGAGGTACCAACTTACATATTGAGGCCCACATAACTTTTGTGTTTCATCTCCTAGGGTTAGGTTTTTGGATGTATAGGGTTTTGACATTCGTGAGTAATGTTAAAAGGCCTCTGAAGCCTCATTGTAATCATTCTTCTCAAACGGATTCACGTAGCAGCCACATCTCTTCTCAGAGATAGCTACCACCATTCGAGCATGTTGTTTTCAGTTATGCAGTTTTACAGTTTCAACCTATTTCATTTATTCAATAGAAGATATTGTTCACTGGATATCTGTGTTGTTCTCCATATCTATGTGTTTATTGTATTCAATCTGTTAATCAGTTCATTCCACTCATAAATCCAGATCAATGGTATCAGAGCAGTCTGCTCTTCATTTATTTTTCTGCGTGCATGTCCCCGACAAGATCTGGGTACAAGAAGTTGGGACTCGAACTAGTCGAACCTTTGCAAGATCGATCGCGATGAACCCGAAAACAACCCATGGGAGACAAAAATAAATATGATGGAGAAGGGGATCCTTTTAAAATGTTGCTCAAGGAATCCCTTGCGCGACAAAGGAACGAAATGATGGACAACTTTGCACAGATCCTTCAACGACTGCCCATAGGAGAAGCTTCTTCATCAAGTGGCCATGCAACCCCCTTCAAGGTACATGCAAATTTTGATATTCCATTATTTGAAGGATTGATAGATGTAGATGTTGTAGATAAATGGTTGAATCTTCTCAAAGGGTGTTTTTCGGTCCACAATTTTTCTGATAGGGAAAATTTTACTTTTGCACTCCTCAAGGCCATCTCCCATGTTAAGAACTGGTGGGATACTTGCTCTGCGAAAAGGGCCATAGAGGAATCTGCAATATTTTCTGTCTCCCCCATGTGGAATTCCTTCCGGGATTCCATTAAATAACAATACTACCCTGTTGGAAGCTACGAGGACCAGTACACCAGATGGACCACCCTGCGTCAGGAAAGGGACCAAACAGTACTCGATTTCACCAATATTTTCCATACCTTGTGCATAAAATTGGGTATCAAAGACTCCGAGCGACTTCTAGTGCTCAAATACTGCGGTTGTTTTCATAGATACATTCAAACAGAAATGGATTTTCTGGGCATCGCATCATTGGGTACGTCTTATCGATATGCTGTCAAGATCGAGAAAAAAATTAAGCAGAAGAGGTGAGAGTTCAGATCTGCACACTCCTCACAACCAAAGTAGGGAAAAGGCGGCCCCAACCCACACAAAAAGGGACAAGGAAAAGATGGCCACTCTCAGTAAAACCAATCCAAGCCACAACACAAGAAGGGTAATGAGAATTCGAAGAAGGACACGGGAAAATGGTGTGAATACCATAAAATCCCTTGGCACTTCACCGAAGAATGTCACTCCAAGAAGACACTCGTGGCCGAGCTGAAAGCTTCCAAGTCAGAGGTTGATTTTGACTCCGAATCAAATCTAGAAGGAAGGAAGCAGATTAGCGATGCTGAACCCAGTGCCACTGTCGCTACCACCAAAGTTCAGCCAAGCAAACCAAAAGAACAAGAGGAAGGGGAATGCCTCTTTCACTCATAGATGTGGGTAAAGGGGGCTTTGCTTCATTTCATTGTCGATAGCAGCAGTCAAAATAACCTGATCTCAATAGAGGTTGTCAAGCGGATGGACCTGCCGACAACACCACACCTGCATCACGACACCATCGTCTAGCTTTGCCAAGGAAGGGATCTATGTGTCAACCAATAGTGTCGTCTACCCTACGACATTAAGCCTTTCAAAGACAAGGTATTGTGTGATATTTCTCCCCTTGAAGTTTGTGATGTTCTTTTAGGACAACCATATTTGTGGAAGCGACATGTTGTGTATGAGTCTAGACCCTGCAGTGTTATTATTACTTTGGGTAGACAATTGTACAAGATACCATAGGTAGTGCCGCCTACCGCTATTTCTATAATCTTTGCTAAGCAATGCAGTAAGGTCATTTCACAAACCAAGAAGATCATCTTCTTTGTAATCCATGCTCACAGTAAGCAGAAGGTCGTCGCCACATCTGTGGCCTCAACACAACACCTCTCTTTGCAACAAAAGAAAGTGGACAAGATCGTGGAAGAGTACAAAGACATCTTCTCCTCACCCACCGGGGTATCGATGCACTGCCAAGTCAAGCATCCAATTGATCTAACCCCCGATGAACCTTTTCCTAATGGACCAGTCTATCATCGCTCGTTGATGGAAAATGACGAAATCAAGCATCATATCCAAGAGCTACTTCAAAAGGGGCACATCAGACCCAACTCCTCCCCTTGCAGAAGCCCGATTGTATTGGTGCAGAAGAAAGACAGGACCTGATGGCTCTGCATTGATTATAGATAATTAAACAAAATCACAGTGAGGAACCGATACCCAATTCCTAGAATTGATGACCTTCTTGACCAACTCAAGGGAGCTAAGTTCTTAAGAAATATTGACCTTAATTCTGGCTACCACCAGGTTCCCATCATCAACTGATGTATGGAAGAAAACTTTCAAATCTAAAGAAGGTCTCTTTGAATGGTTGGTCATGCCCTTTGTCTTAACCAATGCACCAACCACTTTCATGAGCTTGATGGATGATGTATTGATACCCTTCACCAACTCTTTTGTGGTGGTATATTTGGATGACATCCTCATCTTCAATAGAAATTGGTAGGAGCACATGCAACATATTCAACAAATTTTAAGCACTCTGCAACAACACAAGCTATATGCCAACTTGAAAAAATGCTCCTTTGGCATGAACAGGGTCCAATACTTGGGATACATTCTTGATGAGCATGGGGTACATGTTTATCTAGCTAAGATCCAAATCATCCTTGACATATCATCCCCGACCACACTAACTGAGCTTCGAAGCTTCTTGGGATTGGCCAACTTCTACTGACGGTTCGTGTTGGGACTCTCCCATATTGCATGGGCCCTCAACCAAGTGACCCAGGGTAGCGGCAGGGAAAAGTCTGCATGGTGGAAGGAACAACAACAAGCATTTGATGATTTGAAGCATCGCTTGTGCTCAACTCTAGTACTCTCCTTACCCGATCTACAACAATCGTTCGAGATTGAGACTGATGCATCTAACTATATTGTAGGTGTAGTTCTCACTCAGCAAGGTTATCTGGTAGCCTAACATAGTGAGACACTCTCAGATATTGTTCGGAAATACCCCACCTATGACAAGGAAATGTATTCCATTGTGCAAACTTGTCGTCAATGGAAACATGACATTCTGGGAAAGGAGACAATTATCCACACTGATCACAAGCCTCTGCACTTCATACAGACACATAGGAAGTTGCAGAACAACCGCCATCAGAAGTGGTCCACCTACCTACGATATTTCCATCTCAACATCAAGTATAAGACAAGGAGCACAAATCGTGTCGTGAGTCAACCTCTTGTGGTTGCACTCACCACCGTGCTCCATTCCTGTGGACATTAGGCATCTGAGTGGCCCCAACTTTATCAACAAGATCCAGACTTCACCACCACCTATCAACTCTTTGGTACAGGCGCGAATGCCACCGATTTTCACATCCATGATGAACTGCTATGCCATATGGGCCATCTCTGTGTTCCTGCAAGAGAGCGTGCAAAGATGATTTGGGAGGCTCACTACAGTCGGATGGCAGGACATTTTGGCATGGAGAAAACTGTGGCAGTTCTACAAAAACATTTTTATTGGCCAAAAATTCGATAGGACGTTAGCATGTATATTAGATCTTGCACTGCCCGTGACATTTCCAAAGAAACCATCAAGAGAAAGGCTTATATACCCCTCTTCCTACTCCCGAGAAGCCTTGGGAATCCATCTCGATGGATTACATGTCTGGCCTTCCGTCCACCAAGAAAGGCAATGATTGTGTATTTGTGGTAGTTGATTGGTTTTCGAAGATGGCCATCCTCACAGCTTGCAAGAATAACATCACAACAACATATATTGCCAAGATCTTCTCTGAATGAGTGTGGGTCCATTTTGGGATACCACATACCATCATCTTCGATCAGGACAACAGGTTCCTCAACACATTTTGGTCGAGTCTCTAGTCATTGTTGGACACCAAGCTCACTAAATCCACTGCTTTCCACCCCCAAATTGACAACCAAACAACGGTTGTCAATCGGATGATTATGCACATCCTCCGTGTGTACAACTCTAACCATCTATGTATATGGGATGAGAGTCTCCCCTATGTTCAACATAGTTACAACAAGGCTCTCCATAGCTCCACAAACCATAACCCATTTCAAGTGGGGCTGGGATTCCAGCCCTTGGGTCCCATTGATGTTGTACTACCTCTTGCAACCACACAGGAATATTCTCATGCTCATTTTGAGACTGACAAAGCCACCAGATTCATTGAGTGGATTCAGCACATCCACCAACAGGTCCATGAGATTTTGTAGAAAGCCAATGCTAAGTACAAGCAGCGCCATGATCAACAGAGGGTACCGCACCCATTTCAGGTGGGAGACAAGTTCTGGTTACATTTGCAGAAAGAGGGCCTTACAGGGCCCCATCAGAAGCTCCACCCACTTTTCTATGGGCCTTACACTATCACCATGGTTGTGGGTAGTAATGATTTTGAGCTCAACACTCCACCCTTCCTTGGCGTGCACCCCATGTTCAATGTGGACCTCCTTCGACCATATTTTCCACCATTATTGGACACCTCAGAGATTGCAGAACAACTGAAACCAAAAGAGCTCAACCCTGACTGCATGGAACATGCATCCAATGATAAAATAGTGGACACACAGGTCAAGGACACTCACCAACAGAGGATCTAGATTTATCGGGTTGTCAAGGCAGGGCATCTCCTACACCAAGGCAAGTGGCTCACCCAGGGCCAAATTCAGCAGAAGTTTCCTCACCTGATGTGGGAACTCAATGCAATGGAGACCATTTCTTCCTAAGGGGGGAAGACTGATCTAGGTGGATATTGGTGGCCACCCACCTATTCCAACTGACTCCTCTTGACAATTTTTAGTTTAGCACGCTCTTGTGTATTTCTTTGTAATTGTGGGTTCTACACTTCTGGGGCTGTCTGAAGCCCTACAAATTTTCTAGGTGGATACTGGTGGCCCCCCACCTAATCCAACTAGATTATTTTGGATGTTGTCATGTCAACACATCTTTCTGTACTTCCAGGGCTGTTTTGGGGCCCTAAACAGTGTTTTTTGGGCTCGCCACAATAAAATAATAAACGAAATTAGAGTTTGACTACGTAATGTGTAGTTCCCAAAAATACCTTTCGAATGGGCTATCACGCGCCTAAAACGGAGGTCGTATGCAAAATTTATGACCCTGGGAAGTTGAGGTACCAACTTACACATCTTGGCCCACATAACTTTTGGCGTTTCATCTCCTAGGGTTAGGCTTTTGGATGTATAGGGTTTTGGAATTCATGAGTAATGTTAAAAAGGCCTCTGGAGCCTCATTTTAATCATTATTCTCATACGGATGCGTGTGGCAGCCACATCTCTTCTCAGAGATAGCTACCACCATTCGAGCAAGTTGTTTTCAGTTATGCAGTTTTACAGTTTCAACCTATTTCATTTATTTAATAGAAGATATTGTTCACTGGATATTTGTTTTGTTCTCCATATCTCTGTGTTTAATGTATTCAGTCTGTTAATCAGTTCGTTCCGCTCATAAATCTGGATCAAATTACAACCCTAATTCCTTAACTGGAATTAGAAAACCATGGGCCAGAAAATCGTGTGCCAAAACCGCCCAAAACATTTTTCTCGAGGGATCCACCCCCCATTGTGCCGACACAACATAACAAGACATTGGAATAATTGTGCAAAGAATATAACATAGTGTCTGGGATCTAAACTTGGTTGAAAAAAGACCTCTAAATCAGGAAGATAATTGGGCTCTACAACCAACACATACCTAGGGAAAACTTCTTTCCCTAAAACTCCCATGTTGTGTGGGATCATAATCAGGACCATAAAATAAAAATATATCAATTGAATATGCTCCAGTGAGGGAGTTGTCATCGAATGATTGATTTTTCTCATTGAACATGTTAGGCCAAGCCTTTGAACCACTAACAAGAGGATCAATGTAGCATAAATGCTAAATTTCCTATTCTGTGTATTTAGTTTTTACATTGTTCCAACTAAATTTCAATAGCATTTTATTAGTTTTTAGGTTCACCCCCAAATCCCATGGAAGCCTCTTTTATTTATATATTTCATGAGGTTACCGACCTCATCTCATGCAAAAATCCCTAATTTTTATAATTATTAATTAGCTAATATTCATCCCTTATTAATTAGCTAATATTCATCCCTAGTAGGTGGCATCTCCACATTTTTCCAATTTTTCATAATTAATAAATTAATAGATTATTCACCTAATATCCCATGTATCATCTTTTTCATTTCCTCAATTATTTATCTTCCTAAATAAATAATTGTCAATTTTAACTAAAATAATCTTATTTCAAAGAGCCCCTAAAAGTGGTTAACTTTTAGGCAAATTAATATATTTATGGGTTTACCTATCATTACCATAATGTAGCTCACCGTTTAGAAGGTTTAGCTATTGGAGAGTAAGGATTTTTCCTTCCTTACTGCATGCCTCCCAATCATGACCATGTGGTTTTTCACCCCGCACTCGACGAGAGTACTTGGAGTAATCCAAGTAATGCACCTTCAATACTAGGCAACCTCGCTACTTGACTTCCTTATCCCACATATTATATGATAAACTCCATACCTCAATTTTGAAACTCATCGCCTCTATATTGAGATAGAGTGGGTAGGCTAAAGCACCATAATTCATTCCAAAATGATGAAGTCAAAGCCTCCTAAGAACCTCTACACCTCTCTCTTAGAATTGAGTGGGTAATCCAAAGCACCATGACTCATCCCAGTACAATGATATAATACAATGATATAATGAAAAAAAATCCTTATGATTATGTCCAACACCCATATGTTTGCACACTAGCCAGGCTTCACCTTGTCTCTTGCACATGCATGCATCACTCAAACATATCAAATAGCTGTAAATAGATATATAACATGTTTCAAATCATAATGCAAAATACACAAGTTTCCCTTCATGGGCCTCACTATCAAAGTTCCAACACAATTGATAATCGGTTGTCTGCATCATCAATATCAATGAAACCATATATATATATATATATATATATATATATATATATATCATCTCATTAGATCAATATTAATGTGATTTCACAACATTCATAGCATCTACACATAAGTTTGTTTCCATTACACAAACATGATTTTAATACTCATTCATCATTACTTGAGAGTTCCTACTCCATTTGCTTGTCTTAGCTTTGTGATCCAAAATGGATCCAAAAGGACAAAAAAATGAAGTGCTCGGATTTGGATGAAACAAACACCATTGCGTAGTGCTCGTCGCACTGATTCCAGCGGTATATTTGGTTTCAAAAATGGCCTTCATATGCGAAAGATATCGCGATCTGAAGTTTAGGTCAAACATGCAAAACATCAAAGTCAATTGGTTAAAGGCCGTACAACTGACATGGCAGATGATGACAACAGTACATCATGCTAACATTATCATGAGACTTGACAGCACCAGGACATGCCACGTGGTAGGTAGATTTGGCATTTTCAACGCTGATTTGGACATGTAAAAATTTGACACGTGGCACTGTACAAAAGTGACATGTGGCAATGATGTGGCAGGTGACGTGGCAGTATGGTCCATGTGGCCCAGTGACAATGTGACACATGGTTGTACGATTATGACATGGTAGCTGCAGATTTGGACACATGGCAGGGTATGGTTGTGACATGGCGACAAGTGGCAGGCTCCAAGTTGGACACGTGGTGGTACGGGCTAACTGTGCAACTGAGTTGGTTGTTGATTGGGTCGATGATTGTGCAACTCACTGGGCTATACAAGCTAGTTAGATCATGACACGTGGCCCAATCACAAGGTGCCATGTGACACCCTGGATTAGGCCAATAAGGTTTGGTTCAAAATTTGTTTGCACTCCGTCGAGCTCGAACCCCCAACCTCCAGGCTTGGCAACAACTTTAGCACGGTGCACTAACCACTTGAGCGCTTTTGTTTCATGTTTATACAAATGACACATATTTTATTTAAATTGATATGCGTCGGAGTTGAGGGATAAGTGCTCGGTCGGCGGGCCTAGGCTGTCGGCCAAGGTGCGTATGACCAGCGCTGAGAACCAAGGGCTAGGTGTAGGAGCTAGCGCATGGCCACATGGTGCCATCCACGAGACCGAGGCCTTAGAAATAGGGGCACATGCGTTGTTGGAGGCCTAGCACTCGACCACATGGCTTCCCACATGACCATGGATTGAAGGAAGAGGGGGTGCACACCAAATTTGGCCAAAAAGTGGGTTTTTAACATTAAAAAATGGATTTTTAATGATTTTAAGCCCTTTTTAAAGGGATTTTTGCCCATTTTTGGAGGATTTGAGCCTAGTTTGAGGCCAAATCTTGGGAGGAAGTTGGGATGTGACCCCCAACTCAAATGCTATTTAAACCAAGATTGTTTGCAAGTTCAACACAACAAAAGAAGGAAAAATAGAAACATCATATACTTGAAGGTCGAAGGCATTCTTCTTTGAAGGTGAAGATGCAAAACTTCCAAGGGCCATAAGTTGAGCATATGGAGTCCAAATTTTGAACGAGAAGAAGTGTTGGAAAGGTGGAGTCAAGCTCTGCAATATGACAAAGGTTGTAGCAGATATTGAAGGACTTAAATGCACTTCAATTGTGTAAGTTATTTAAGAGTTGTTTATTCCGTTGTAGAGCATTGTCAGATTGATAGGGAAAAACTTGGCAAGAGTATTATTCCAAAAGTTTCGGTCAGTGCAATGTTAGCAGGAGATATAGTTGCAACTCTTTAGAAGTCCATGGTTATGTAATAAAGCTTTAATATCTTTGCATCACGAGAATGGAAAACGGCTACACACCTGAATAAAGCTTGGAGACGTAGGCTAAGAGTATAAGCCGAACTCCATTAACAACTCTTCTCTTGTTCTTGTCATATGTTTTTGTATTCATTGCTTTACAAATTCATTGGTTGAAGCATTTGTTTAATGAACTATTTACTCATATTTCACATGCAACGTCAATAAACAATCTTGTTAATAATCTAAGTCAAGGTGTATGTTTTAAGCACCGATCAAGGTGTATGTTCTAAGTCTTGTTAATAATTTTAGCCTAGATTAATATCAAACTCTTGCATCCAAGAGCCATGTATAACTATCCAATCCTATCACAATTCCCACTTGTTCAATACCATCAGTAATTAATGCATGATCATCATAACATCATTTTCTCATAAGCAATCACACATGTTATTTCATGCATGCACATCATCACAAAACAATCACACATGTCACATGTACTCATGCACACCTCTATTTACATAAACATATTGCATACTTTCATCAAATTCCAAGTCATAAATGATACAAATCATCCAAGTTTCCAAGGACAGACATCCTAGTTGTATGCAAAATCAAGCCATGTATAGAGGGACATTACATATAACGTATCTTTAAATATAAAAAAAAGTTATCATAAGGATCAATGAAATGTCACAAACATCATTTCAACGTCTCTTGAAGATGGACCAACCCAATTCTACACATCCAGCTAATAATTTGGGCAAGCACAAGGATGTGAATGAAGTATAAATTGTAAGATTGAGTTTGCTTATAGAATTTTCATTTTCAATCAGTGAGACCGTAGCTAGTTGATTTATTATTAATCTAATTTGCATATTATATCGAATGGAGGAGTTCTCAAAGTGAATGAAATCCATTGTCAACTAAGCTGCATAATTTTCCAAACCATGCACATTGATTGGTCGAGCATAATTCCACCTAGTTTGTAAGTACATATGAATCAACACATATACATCCACACACCTAACATTATATGGATAGCACGTGTATTTATAAAGCACACTCCTTTAAAATTTTAATATATAGTAAATTGTTTATTTCAAAATGATGGAGAAATTATAGCTAAGATCATGTTTTCACAAATCCCATTAGACACATAGGTATTTGCATATATGTGCTTTCCATATACCTTGTTTCTACTTTGTGCACCACCATTTATCTCATCTCATAATGAACAATAGAAACTGTATTGTAGACATGATGCTCCATAGTCAACATTCTATCTTTATTTTTTTGTTTGTAACTTCTTTTCATAAACCATAATTTATGAAAATAAAGTTTGATAAATCTTAAGCTTATAAAGCATTCAAAATATTCACATGAAATTAGTATTTATTTACTCCTCTATTTAATGATAATGTTTCAAGTATATTATTACATAGACCTCTTTAATGATAATGTTCTTAAGTATATTATTACATAGACCCCCTTTAATGATAATGTTTTTTAAGTATATTATTACATAGACCCCCTTAAAAGGCCATTTCTTTGTTTCGTGTTAAATTCACCAAATGAGTAACACAACCTAACCCAGCGTATGTCTTACATCATTATTAGTCCCTGCACTTCGGGCATGGGGACTTATAGTAATCGGTTTTATACATTTTTATTATTTATGCACAAAAATCGAGGTTCTTTTCATGTTTTAACATAAAGTTTTGGGTTATCTGTGCATTTTTTAAGTGGTATTTTGTTAGTTTATCCAAAGTTTTATATTTGGCCTCATATCGAGGCAAGAGGCTTCTCAAACATAGGGAACGGAGGGTTTGAAACTAATAAACTGGATATCCAGCAAGCAAGGGGAATTAATGCTAAGTTTCAACCTAGCATTAATTCCCAAACATTAAATGTTTATTGTGTTTGCCCCATAAATTCCATAGTGTCTCAGAGCGTCCCAACGACACTTGGCAGAGTGCTTGGCAACCGTTTCTTTGATGCATGCCCCGCACTTTGTCACTTGCAGGATGTGCACCTCACCAACCATGTTGCCGGAGCTAAGTGAAGTGACGACCAGGAGCGTGATTCATCAGTTGTTATTAATTTCAACTTTGCATTGCTTACCTTCTGTTAGGCTTTGGCCTCTGGTGCACGCTGCAAGATTGAGGCAAAGACGCTTGGATTCATATCTGTGGAGTCCTGTTGTAAGATACCCTGGCTTCCTTCAGCCTCCCGTCCTTGCTTAGTGTGATAATATCGGTAGAGAATCCATTGTTGGCTTTGTGTTCTCGAGATTTCAGTGCTTTTGTTGAAGCAATAGTTGTGGTGGTGGCGTTACAAATTGAGAATATTGTTCCAGAGAAATGTATTTGGCTTAAACCTAGTTTTTATAATGTGGGTATGTACATGCTTACCTTCTGTTAGGCGTTTCGCCTCTGGTTCACGCCTGCAAGAGCGAGGCAAAGACACTTGGATTCATATCTGTGGAGTCCTGTTGTAAGATACCCATGGCTTCCTTCAGCCTCTCGTCCTTGCGAGCAAGAAGCAATCACCCAGAGTTTGAATCAGTGTGAGGAAGCTAGGAGATGTTTTCAACTAGCTGGCCATGGATGGATCTGATGCCCCCTGTGATGAAGGGACCGAATCCCACAAGGTCTCCTTGGTAGTTCTGCAGGCAACGAAAAGGCAAGATGGGAAAATAATGGGCATGTATGATTACGTTGCAGTGCCTAATCAGGAAACATTGGAACCGATGAATACCTGAAAGTTGAAAGCAATTGCAAAAGTCTAGGCTTCAACTAATATGCCTGAAAAGTAGCTACAAAAGCTAGCCTCCTTATTCGAGCAGTTGCTACAGAATTTTTTCTTAGACATTAGCTACTTCAAGAGAGAATTCCTTAGATTTATACTGGCCCTCACAATTAACTTCAGTGGGCCCATAGATCCTTGAAAGCCTAGTCAATCCTTTTCCGTGCGGTCATTATGTCAGTTTATTTTGGAACCACAGAACTCAATTTCAAAGCACATCCCTAGTTAGCAATTTCAAGACTCACTCTCAGCCTGTCCCTTGTTAAGTGTTTGTTTTAAATCTGTCATAGTTGATGTCCCTGTATTGTTCGTTTTTATGCCCTAAGAGCTCCATGGGAAATAGCTCAATTTCAAAGACTCGTACTAATTCTTCCATTTGACATGCTACTTGCTTCAACTGATCTAGCAAGATATAAATTGAAAAGTATTCTAAATGGTACCCTTCTTTTGACAGGCTAAATTTATGGCTTCTTTTCCTTTTCAGGCCAAAATCTGGAAATTTCATTTGTAAAAGATACGATGACATTTATAGATTGATTTCCACCTAGCCCATTTCAAGGCTGGGTTCTGCATTGTACATGTTTATTATTGTTGGCATTTTGCTTTTAGTTATAACGTGCTCAAACCAAATGGAAATTATGTGCTCCAGACTAATTTATTGTGGATAAAAACAATATCAGCAAGGAAGCAACAAACATGGACAAAGTTAACCCAGTAGGATGTCAATTTTTTAACACATGATACACAGGTTGCACTCAAAGAATTAAAAAAATCCTAACAATAGAGTGAGCTATAGTATCTGCCTATCAAAACTTCAGATTTGTACTGACTAATAACATAAATTTAAGGATGTAAATTCAAGAATGCAAACACAACATCATGTGCAGTAGATCAAAACAACAAATAGATTAGGTTTGATCTACATGAATCTGCAATCTGGAAATTAGAACAGCAAGCACGATCTCCAACAACAATCACGTAAACTGTCTATTACTCAGAAAAGAAGCATATATTTCTAACAGATCGAAACAAAACATATATTGATATTTAAATAGATCAATTATATGTGTGTACATTAAATAAATATAACCTCTCTGTAGAACGTCCTACTTGATAGTGTGTTCCTGGGAAAACTAGTATTAATTTGTGCTCCAATGTCCTCGTCGATGGTGTCGTGTTTCTGTCAAAATGAGTATTACTGCAAGCTCCAATGTCCCTGTCAATGGTGCCTTTGCTTAAAGCGTGCATCTCCAGGTGTTTATACACTTTGTAGGTAAAATCTTTTGGAGATTTTAAATATAATATTTTTGAAGATTTTAAATATAGTATTTAATACAACTATGAGAGAATTGTAAGATATT
The DNA here is from genome assembly GCA_009831015.1 of Picea engelmannii. Classification (NCBI taxonomy): domain Eukaryota; kingdom Viridiplantae; phylum Streptophyta; class Pinopsida; order Pinales; family Pinaceae; genus Picea; species Picea engelmannii. The sequence goes on along the minus strand of ML828487.1, from coordinate 26,032 downwards.
GTAAAGAGTGTATGTTCAGACAAGCCATTTGGGTGCATAATTCTTCCATGCACCACCTACATGCTCCTCATGGGACACATAGCATCCCTACTCCTCATGGGACACTTAGCATCCTAAAGGGAGAACATGGCAGTGCTAGTCTTATTTTGTTGCTTGCTCTCTCATGGCATTGCTAGTCTTATTATTTTTTTTCTTGCTCTCTCATGGCATTGCTAGTCTTATTTTGTTTCTGCCCAAATAGGAAAGGATACTAGGTGAGATGACCAGGTCACTCGCTTTGGGACTACTTGCCTATTACGTCGCGCCACAATCTGTAAGTTCTTATCAAGATTCTCGAGCATGACCCTTTCACTGGACTATGCAAAAGTATCGGTACATCTCTAGGTATTCTTCAATACGTAAAACATGAGATGCCAAGCTCACACTTATAAACAGGCAACACGCATCTATCAAGAACAAAATTAGTCATATAAGTTATCCCAATAGATACATGATCAAAATTTCCATTTGAAATTAAAACTAACATTAAAAAACCCTTTAAT
>ML828485.1:35601-58978 GCA_009831015.1 Picea engelmannii | reverse complement strand
GCATTGAGCTGCTATGTGCCCTGTTTCGAAACAAGCCCTGCAACGCAGTGAGATTCTTTCATAGTCTAGCTTTTGGGTCCAGGAGTAGTTTTTGCAACCCAAAATAATTTCTGTTGGAAACCCTTTGCTAAAATCCATTTCCATGCATATCCTGGCGTATGAGGTGGTGCTATGAATTCTAGTTTCTTTGCTTGAAAAATGATACTTTCCTAGTGCTGATCCAATATCTCGAAGAGAAGTTTCACCCCAAAAATGCAAGGGAAGATTCAGAAGTCTGACCCAAACTGGAGCAGAAGAAAGAACATCAGTCAGAGGATTGAAGCAAGGAGTCCAAACCATCATGCACAAACCTGAGTTTCCCCAAAACCAGGGGCAAGAGGCTAGGATCAAATCCCGATCTGCTGCAAGATCAAACTCTGCAATGAAGAAACCCTTCGAGCAAGGGTGGATGAACAAATCTTCCTTGATGAGAGGCTTCCAGTGGGCTGTGATCCAACCATTGAGATCCACAAGCCGCGGCCAAAGTCCATTGAACCGACAGATTAAAGCATTTTCCCGGAAGTAATCTTCCTCGTCTTCAGCTTCCTAGCCCATGAGAAGAGAGATCGTTGGAGCTTCTTTAACCGAGCACGAGGCCGATGGGAAGGAGCGAACTAAGGTTTGTGATTTAACAGCATCACTGTAGGTTGTTGGGACGCTACCCGAAGGGTCGGGGGCGAGAGGAGCCGCGCATGACTCAGCAGCTGCAAAACCGCGTTGGGCAGAGTCGTTGCGTCCTGGTCCACTGTGAGAGGGAGCCGCCATTGAAGAGAGGCCTGCGGTCATTGAAGAGAGAGCAACTGCGGCCAAGATGTCGAGCTGCAGAAAGGAAGGCGGCTAGGGTTTAACCCTAGCCGCGGAGACGCCGTGAGCCAGAGCGTCCATTTCCCTTTATCAAAAAGTAATTTTAGCATAAACACTATTCCGCAAAAAAGAAGGATGAGAATTTTAAAATGTAATAAATGTCTTATTTTTAGTTTTTAAATATAGAATAAAAAATGTTTTGTGGAAAAAAACAAGTAATATTTTTATGAAAATTTAAAAAATTTAAAGTTTTTTTAATCATTTCTCTAAGTCACTCCTAAGGTGTAGGGCAGTAGGTGATGAAGTGTGTATATGAAGTCATTGGTTCGAAACCCTAACTTACCTTGTGTGTCATGTATGAAACATCTTGGACACACTTAGAGGTTATAATAGTAACAATCACAGTCACAAAAACTAAATAAATTAATAAATAATAATTTTCATAAGTCATAAACCTATAAGAAAATATCATTCTCTTTTACTTTAATTTATGTAAAATCAAATTTTAAAATTAAAACTAAAATTATTTTATAAAATAGAAAGATACTAAAATTATTTTATAAAATAAAAAGTTGAGATTTTTAAAATGTAATCCATACCTGATTGTAAATATACTTTAATTTATGTAAAATCAAATTTCAAAATTGAAACTAAACTTATTTTATAAGATAGAAAGATACTAAAATTATTTTATAAGATAGGAAGTTGAGATTTTTAAAATGTAATCCATAACTGATTGTAAGTATAAAGTATTTAAATTTGTTTTTTTAAATAAATAATATTTTATATAAAATCTATATTTAAATGTTTTTTAACCATTTTTAAAACCATACAACTTGTAAACCATCATGTACTTTAAAAGGAAACCCTCTTTTACTTTAATCCATGTAAAATCAAATTTCAAAACCAACATGGAAAGATGGGATGGGATTTCTAGGATGTAATACATGCCTCATTTGTGATTTTTAAAAATATATATCATTTTTATTGATTAAAAGGAGCATCGTTTTATGTTAATTATTAAAGTACATATAAGAATTTAGACAATAAGAGAAACACAAGTGTCTTATATGGGTGGGACCTTAGCCATGTGTGCCTTCCTTGGATGTAATCCCATGCAATATATTTTAACAATGATTATATAATGTTTTTTCAAAAGAAAAACAAACATGAAAGTAATGTATGTGTCCCACATAAAATTAGTAGATAATGAAGAGTGTTTAGTGAATCCAGATGTCACTGGACACCAGGTCATGATTTCTTGCATTTGATTATAGCTTCATAGTGCCAACTTGATTATCATTAAGTAAATTATCAAAATATTTTCAAGGTAAAACAAAATGGTTCTATTAAAAAACCTAACTGAGACAAAGATATATCTAATTATACAAGGCATTAATGAAAAGGTCAAGAAAAAGCTAAACTTAGACAAATATATATCACATTATACACGGCATTAATGAAAAGGACATGGTACCATACAACTATATAAATATGCGAGGATGTGATGTCAACACATCAAAGTGAATTATATGTTGATGATAAAATTGACTAAAGGAGGTCGTATCGTGAATGGAGATTCTAGGGTTTCATCCTCCTCTCTTTGGTTTTATGGAGGAGTATGGCGAGGGGCATGTTTGGAGGATCGGGATGTCCTTCTTTTGAAGGGCCCTTGGTGTTTGGTTGGGGTTGGCTTGGTTCTTTTTCCTTGGACAAAACACTTTGATTCTGCTATTGCTTTTCAGGACTTGTAGTTGTTGTGGGTTTGTTTGGCAAGTATATCTCCTCATCTAGTGTCTACCATGGTTTTTTTAAGCTATAGGAAATTCCATTAGTGAATACTAGCACTTGTCTTCGAAATCCCTTGCTTTGGATGGGGTCCCTCATCTCCTAGTTTTGATGAAAACAAATGGTGGTTTCTTGGATAGGGTTTCTTCGATTTGTGAGGGGGTGCATTGGATGGTAGATTTGAATTATGAAAAGTTGCATTTCCATAACTTGTCATTTTTATCATAATGTTAGTCATGTTACACCTCAAATTCACTTCAATGCACCTCATATTTTGTCACCATATGTGTGTCATCATATGAGCATATTTTGGGCCTATCTTGATGATATTCAAGATCAGATTTCCATGGTCGATTGTGCCACCACAATGATTTGTATTATTGTATCATGTATCGGCCAAAAGTGTGACCATTTTTGTACTCATGTATTGTGTTGGACCATGCTTAAATTATCTATGTAAAGGTGTTTCACCTAGGTGGTAGCTCTAAACCCTTTGTGGTTGGTCATGGCCTATCCTCTTAGTCCCCAGTTCAAGATATTCCTTTCTCTTATAGCTTAGCTAACTATCCCTTGGAGACCATTAAATTGGTCCCATGTCAGTCATTTATGACCTAGGTAGGTAGACGGGGGCCTTGGGATGGATCTATTAAGACACATGACCTAGACAACCTCTAGGTTGTCTCACTTCACTCTATGTAAAAGTGTAGTTCATGTTGTAAATGATGTCATATCTATGGAATAACACTTATCTTATGCCTAAGCATGGAACCCCTCTTATGCATTTGTCACACTCTGGCCATGGACTCTTGGAGACGACTCTACAGTTGCTCATATAGTTTCATGTTTCCTGAGGCAATGTCATAGATCTCGAGACAATTCATGGATCCAAGGAACTAGTCACGTTATCTAAGGCACTTTAGGGTTATTTCTACATGCATCGGTCGCCTCTTGACATGCCATGTCTTAGATCCTTGAGCACTCTCGTCATTCATCTATTTCAAGGAATGTTTGATGCGGATTTAGGAGCGAAACGAACTGATTAACAGATTGAATACAATAAACACAGAGATATTAAGAATAACACATATATCCAGTGAACAATATCTTCTATTGAATAAATGAAATAGGTTGAAACTGTAAAACTATAGAACTGAAACACTTGCTCGAATGGTGGTAGTTATCTTTGAGAAGAGATGTGGCTACTATGCGCATCCGTCTAAGCAGGATGAATACAATGAGGCTCCATAGGCCTTTTTAACATTACACATGAATGCAAAAACCCTAGACATCCAAAAACCTAACCCTAGGAGATGAAATGCCAAAAGTTATGTGGGCCCATATGGGTAAGTTGGTACCTCAACTTACCAGGATCGTAACTTTTTCATACGACCTCTGTTTTAGGTGTGTGACAACCCGTTGGAAAGGTCTTTTCAAGAACTACACATTACGTCGTCAAACTTTGACTCTTTCTACAGTTTGACTGTTGCAAGCCAAAATAACATTGTTTAGGTCCCCAAAACGGCCCTAGAAGTACAACAAGATGTGCTGACATGAAAACATACAAAATAAGCCAGTTGGATTAAGTTGTAGGCCGCCAGTATCCACTTGAAAGATGTGTAGGGCTTTAGATAGCCCCTGAAGTGTATAACCCACAATTACAAAGAAGTACAGAATAATGTGTTGAACTAAAAATTGTCAAGAGGAGCCAGTTGGAATAGGTGGGTGGCCACCAATATCCACCTGGATCAGTCCTCCCCCCTTAGGAAGCAATGGTCTCCATTGGGTTGAGTTCCCCCATTAGGTGAGGAAAATTCTACTAAATTTGGCCCCGGGTGAGCCACTTTCCTTGGTAGAGGATTTGCCCTGCCTTGACAACCTGATAAAGATGGATCCTCTGATGGTGAATGCCCTTGACATGTGTGTCCACTATTTGATCAGTGGATGCGTGTTCTATGTCATCATGGTTGAGCTCTGTTGGTGTCAGTTGTTTTTCAATCTCTAAGGTGTCCAATAATGGTGGAAAATATGGTTGAAGGAGGTCCACATTGAACATTGAGTGCAAGCCAAGGAAGGGTGGAGTGTTGAGCTCAAAATCATTGCTACCCACAACCTTGGTGATGGTGTAAGGCCCATAGCGAAGTGGGAGGAGCTTTCGATGGGGCCCCGTAAGATGCTCCTTCTGCAAATGTAACCAGACCTTGTCTCCATCCTGAAACTGGTGCGGTACCCTGTGTTGATCACGGCGTTGCTTGTACTTAGCATTGGCTTTATGCAAAATCTCATGGACCTATTGGCGGATGTGTTGAATCCGCTCAATGAATCTAGTGGCTTTGTCGGTCTTAGACTGAACATGGGAAGAGTTTGTCTGTGTGGTTGCAAGAGGCATTGCAACATCAATGGGACCCAAGGGTTGGAATCCCAGTGCCACCTGAAATGGTCTATGGTCGGTGGAACTATGGAGAGCCCTGTTATAACTGTGTTGAACATAGGGAGACTCTCATCCCATGTACACGAATGCTTAGATTTGTACATGTGCAGGATGTGCACAATCATCTGATTGATGACCTATGTTCGACTATCTGTTTGGTGGTGGAAAGCAGTGAGCTTGGTGTCCAACAGTGACTAGAGACTCAACCAAAATGTGTTGAGGAACCTATTGTCCCAGTCGGAGATGATGGTCTGTGGTATCACAAAGTGGACCCACGCTCATTCAAAGAAGAGCTTGGCAATATCTTCCGCTATGATGTTCTTTTTTCAGGCTGTGAGGATGACCATATTCGAAAACCGATCAACGACACAAATACACAATCATTGCCTTGTTTGGTGGGAGAAAAGCCATACATGTAATCCATCGAGATGGATTCCCAAGGCTTATTGGGGGTAGGAAGAGGGGTGTATAAGCCTTGCTTCTTGATGTCTGGCTTGGAAATGACACAGGAAGTGCAAGATTTGATATACTTGTTGACGTCCTATCGAAGTTTTGGCCAATAACAATGTTTCTGGAGAATGACCACAGTTTTCTCCACGCGAAAAGTTCCTGCCATCCGATTATAGTGGGCTTCCAAAATCATCTTTGCATGCTCTCTTGCGGGAATATAGGGATGGCCCAAATGGCATAACAACCCATCCTGAATATGAAAATCGGTGACAATCGCCCCTATACCCAAGACCTGATAGGTGGTGGCGAAGTCTAGATCTTGTTGATAAAGTTGGGGCCACTCAGATGTCTCATGTCCATAGGAATGGAGCACAATGGTGAGTGCAACCATGGGAGGTTGACTAAGGCAGTCATCGACACGATTTGTGCTCCATGTCTTATACTTGATGTTGAGGTAGAACTGTTGCAGGTAGTTGGACCACTTCTGATGGTGGTTGTTCTGCAACTTCCCCTATGTCTGTATGAACTGCAGAGGCTTGTGATCAGTGTGGATGATCGTCTCCTTTCCCAGAATGTAATGTTTCCATTAACGATAGGCTTGTACAATGGAATATATTTCCTTGTCATAGGTGGGGTATTTCCGGACAATATCTGAGCGTGTCTCACTATGGTATGCCATCGGATGACCGTGTTTAGTGATAAGTGGACCTACAACATAGTCAAATGCATTAGTCTCAATCTCAAATGGTTGTTGCAGATCAAGAAAGGAGAGTACTGGAGCTGAGCATAAGTAATGATTCAGATCATCAAATGCTCGTTGTTGTTCCTTCCCCCACATGAAATTTTCCCTTCCACCGCCCTTGGTCACATGGATGAGGGCCCATGCAATATGGGAGAATCCCAACACGAACCGTCAATAGAAGTTGGTCAATCCCAAGAAGCTCTGAAGCTTGGTTAGTGTGGTCGGGGCTGGTCAGTCACGAATGACTTGGATCTTAGTGGGATCAACATGTACTCCATGCCCATCAATAATGTAGCCCAATTATTGGACCATGTTCATGCCAAAGGAACATTTTTCCAAGTTGGCATATATCTTGTGCTACTGCAGAGTGCTCAAAACCTGTTGAATATGCCGCATGTGCTCCTCCCAAGTTTTGTTGAAGATGAGGATGTCATCCAAATATACCACCACAAAAGAGTTGGTGAATGGTATGAATACATCATCCATCAACCTCATGAAAGTGGTTGGTTCATTTGTTAAGCCAAAGGGCATGACCAACCATTTGAAGAGACCTTCTTTAGATTTGAAAGTTGTCTTCCATACATCAGTTTGTTTGATGGGAACCTGGTGGTAGATAGACTTTAGGTCAATCTTGCTGAAGAAATTTTCCCCCTTGAGTTGGTCAAGAAGGTCATCAATCCTGGGAATTAGGTACCAATTTCTGACTGTGATTTTGTTTAATGATTTGTAATCAATGCAGAGTTGCCAGGTCCCATCCTTCTTTTGCACTAGTACAATCGGGCTTCTGCAAGGGGAGGATTTGGGTCTGATGTGCCCCTTTTGAAGAAGCTCTTGGATATGACACTTGATTTCTTCATTTTCCATCAACGAGCGACGATATACTGGTCCATTAGGAAAAGGTGCACCGAGGGTTAGATCAATTGGATGCTTGACTTGGTAGTGCGTTGGCACCCTGGTGGGTGAGGAGAAGATTTCTCTGTACTCTTCCACGATCCTGCCCACTTGCTTCTGCTGCAAATAGAGGCTCTGTGTAGAGGACACGAATGTGGCGATGACCTTATTCTTACTGTGAGCACAAATCATAAAGAAGACGAACTTCCTGGTCTATGAAATGACCTTACTACACTGCTTAGAAAATATTAAAGAAATAGCGGTAGGCAGCGCTACCTCTAGTATCTTGTACAATTGTCTACCCAAAGTAATAATAACACTGTGGGGTATAGACTCATACACATCATGATGCTTCGAAAAATATGGTTGTCCTAAAAGAACATCACAAACTTCAAAGGGAGCAATATCACACAATACCTCATCTTTGAAAGGCTTGATGTCATAGGGCAGACGACACAGTTGGCTGACACAAAGATCTCTTCCTTGGCGAAGCCAGCTGATGGTGTAGGGTTGTGGGTGTGGTGTCATTGGTAGCTCGAGCTACTTGACGAAATCTACTAAGATTAGTTTCTTCTGACTACTGTTATCTACAATGAAATGAAGTGGAGCCCCCTTTACCCACATATGTGAGTGAAAGAGGTGTTCCCCTTCCTATGGTTCTTTTGGCTCGCTTGGCTCGAATTTGGTGGTAGCAACAGTGGAACTGGGTTCAACATCGATAATCCACTTCCCTTCTTCTATATTTGATTCAGAATCAGAATTGGCCTTTGACTCAAAAGCCTTCACCTCAGCCACGAGTGACTGCTTGGAGCGACATTCTTCAGTGTTGTGTCAAGGGATTTTATGGTATTCACACCATTTTCCCCTGTCCTTCTTTGTCTTCTCATTTTCCTTATTGTGTTGTGGCTTGGACTGGTATTCACACCATTTGAATGTATCTATGCAAAAAACCATGGTATTCGAGCACCAGATGTCGCTACGATTCTTTGATACCCAATTTGGTGTGCAGGGTATGTAAAATATTGGTGAAATTTGGTACTGTCTGGTCCCTTTCTTGACGCAGGGTGGTCCATCTAGTGTACTGGTCCTCGTGGCTTCCAACATGGTAGTATTTTTCTTTAATGGCATCCCCAAAGGATTCCCGTGTAGGGGAAACCACAAATATTGCAGATTCATCTATGGCCCTTTGTTCAGAGTAAGTGTCCCACATGTCCTTAACATGGGGGATGACCTTGAGGAGTGCATAAGTAATCTTTTCCCTGTCGAAAAAATTGTGGACCGAAAAATACCCTTCGAGCAGATTCAACCATCTATCTACAACATCCTCTTCTATCAGTCCTTCAAATAATGGAATATCAAAATTTACATGTACCTTGAAGGGGGTTGCATGGCCACTTGTTGAAGATGCTTCTCCTGTGGGCAGCGGCCAAAGGATCTGTGCAAAGTTGTCCATCATTTTGTTCCTTGTCGCGCAAGGGGTTCCTTGAGCAACATTTTAAAAGGATATCCTACTCCATCATCTTTGTTTTTGTCTCCCATGGGTTGTTGTCGGGCTCAACGGGACCGATCTTGCCACAACTCGATTAGTTCGAGTCCCAACTTCTTATACCTAGATCTTGTCGGGGACATGCACAAAGAAAAATAAATGAAGAGTGGACCACTCTGATACCACTGATCCAGATTTAGGATCTGAATGAATTGATTAACAGACTAAATACAAAAAGCACAGAGATATGAAGAACAACACAGATATCCAGTGAACAATATCTTCTATTTAATAAATGAAATAGGATGAAACAGTAAAACTGCAGAACTAAAACACTTACTCGAATGGTGGTAGTTATCTCTGAGAAGAAATGTGGCTGCTACGCGCATCCATTTGAGAAGAATGACTAGAATGAGGCTCCAGAGGCCTTTTTAACATTACTCGTGAATGCCAAAACCCTAGACATCCAAAAACCTAAACCTAGGAGATGAAACGCCAAAAGTTATGTGGGCCCCTATGGGTAAGTTGGTACCTCAACTTCGCAGAGTTGTAAATTTTGCATATGACCTCCATTTTAGGTACGTGATAGCCCGTTGGAAAGGTATTTTCGAGAACTACACATTACGTCATCCAAATTTGACTCCGTCTACAGTTTGACTCTGGGAAGCCAAAAAAACATTGTTTAGAGCCCCAAAACGGCCATGGAAGTACAAAAAGATGTTTTGACATGAAAACATACAAAATAAGCCAGTTGGATTAAGTGGGAGGCCACCAGTATCCACCTGGAAGATGTGTAGGGTTTCAGATAGCCCTAGAAGTGTAGAACTCACAACTACAAAGAAGTACAAAAGAACATGTTGAATTAAAAATTGTCAAGAGGAGCAAGTTGGCATAGGTGGGTGCCCACCAATATCCACGTGGATCAGTCCTCCCCCCTTAGGAAGAAATGGTTTCCATTGCGTTGAGTTTCCCCATCAAGTGACGAAAATTTTGTTGAATTTGGCCCCGAGGGAGCCACTTTCCTTGGTGGAGGAGTTTCCCTGCCTTGACAACCAGATAAAGCTGCATCCTCTGCTAGTGAGTGCCCTTGACCTGTGTGTCCACTATTTGATCAGTGGATGCTTGTTCTATGCAGTCAGGGTTGAGATATGTTGGTGTCAGTTGTTCTTTGATCTTTGAGGTGTCCAATAATGGTGGAAAATATGGCTGGCGAAGGTCAACATTGAACACTGGGTGCAAGCCAAGGAAGGGTGGAGTGTTGAGCTCAAAATAATTGCTACCCACATCCTTGGTGATGGTGTAAGGCCCATAACGAAGTGGGAGGAGCTTCCGATGGGGCCCCGTAAGACACTCCTTCTACAAATGTAACCAGACCTTGTCTCCAACCTGAAACTGGTGCGATACACTGTGTTGATCATGGTGTTGATTGTACTTAGCATTGGCTTTTTGAAAAATCTCATGGACCTGTTGGAGCATGTGCTAAATCCTCTCAATGAATCTGGTGGCTTTGTCGGTCTCAGACTGAGCATGGAAAGAGTTTGTCTATGTGGTTGCAAGAGGTAGTGCAACATCAATTGAACCCAAGGGTTGGAATCCCAGTCCCACCTAAAACGGGCTATGGTCGGTGGAGCTATGGAGAGCCCTTTTATAACTGTGTTGAACATAGGGGAGACTCTCATCCCTTGTACGTGGATGCTTAGAGTTGTACATGCACAGGATGTGCACAATCATCTGATTGATGACCTATGTTTAGTCGTATATTTGGGGGTGGAAAGAAGTCGATTTAGTGAGCTTGGTGTCCAACAGTGACCAAAGACTCGACCAAAATGTGTTGAGGAACCTGTTGTCCCAGTCGGAGATGATGGTCTGTGGTATCCCAAAGTGGACCCACACTCGGTCGAAGAAGAGCTTGGCAGTATCTGTCATTGTGATGTTCTTTTTGTAGGCTGTGAGGATGACCATCTTCGAAAACCGATCAACGACCACAAATACACAATCATTGCCTTGTTTGGTGGATGGAAGGCCAGACATGTAATCCATCAATATGGATTCCCAAGGCTTCTCGGGGGTAGGAAGAGGGGTGTATAATCATTGCTTCTTGATGGCTAGCTTGGAAATTTCACAGGCATTGCAAGATCTGATATACTTCCTGACGTCCTGTCGAATTTTCGGTGAATATAAATGTTTATGGAGAACGACCACAATTTTTTCCATGCCAAAATGTCTTGCCATCTTATTGTAGTGGGATTCACAAATCATCTTTGCATGCTCGCTTGCAGGAACACAGGGATGGCCCAGATGGCATAACAATCTGTTTTGAATATGAAAATCGGTGGCAATCAAGCATGTACCCAATACCTGATAGATAGTGGTGAAGTTTGGATCATGTTGTTAAAGTTGGGTCCACTCAGATGCCTCGTGTCCATAGGAATGGAGCACAATGGTGAGCACAACCATGGGAGGTCGACTAAGGAAATCAACGACATGATTTGTGCTCCCTATATTATACTTGATTTTGAGATGGAAATGTTGCAAGTAGGTGGACCACTTCTGATGGTGGTCATTTTGCAACTTCCCATGTGTCTATATGAACTGCAGAGGCTTGTGATCAGTGTGGATGATTGTCAAATTTCCAAGAATGTAATGTTTCCATTGATGATGGGCTTGTACAATGGAATACATTTCCTTGTCATAGGTGGGGTATTTCTGGATAGTATCTAAGAGAATCTCACTATGGTATGCCACTGGATGACCGTGTTGAGTGAGAATTGTGCCTAAAGCATATTCAGATGCATCGGTCTCAATCTCAAATGTTTGTTGTAGATTGAGCAAGGAGAGTATTGGATCTGAGCACAAGTGATGCTTCAGATCATCAAATTGTCATTGTTATTCCTTCCCCCACATGATCTTTTCCCTGCCACTGCCCTTGGTCACATGGCTAAGGGCCCATGCAATGTGGAAGAATCCCAACATGAACTGTTGGTAGAAGTTGGCCTGTCCCAAGAAGCTTCGAAGCTCGGTTAGTGTGGTCGGGGTTGGCCAGTCACAAATGACTTGGATCTTAGTGGGATCAACATGTACCCCATGCTCATCAACAATGTAGCCCAAGTATTGGACCTTGTTCATGCCAAAGGAACATTTTTCCAAGTTGGCATTGTGTTTCCGCAGAGTGCTCAAAACCTGATGAATATGCCGCATGTGCTCTGCCCAAGTTCTGTTGAAGATGAGGATGCCATCCAAATATACCACCACAAAAGAGTTGGTGAAGGGTATCAATACATCATCCATCAACCTCATGAAAGTGGTTGGTGCATTTGTTAATCCAAAGGGCATCACCAACCATTCGAAGAGACCTTCTTTAGATTTGAAAGTTGTCTTCCATACATCAGTTTGTTCAATGGGAACCTAGTGGTAGAAAGACTTTAGGGCAATCTTGTTGAAGAACTTTTCCCCCTTGAGTTGGTTAAGAAGGTCATCAATCCTGGGAATTGGGTACTAGTTTCTGACTGTGATTTTGTTTAATGCTCTCTAATCAATGCAGAGTTGCCAGGTTTCGTCCTTCTTCTACACCAGTGTAATCGGGCTTCCACAAGGGGAGGAGTTGGGTCTAATGTGCCCCTTTTGAATAAGCTCTTGGATCTGACGCTTGATTTCATCATTTTCCATTAGCGAGCGACGATAGGTTGATCCATTAGGCAGAGGTGCATCGGGGGTTAGATCAATTGGATGTTTGACTTGGTAGTGTGTTGGTACCCCAGTGGGTGAGGAGAAGATGTCTCTTTACTCTTCCATGATCCTGTCCACTTGCTTCTGCTGCAAAGAGAGGCTCTTGTTATTTCTTGGTTAAGTGGTGCACTACTCTTTTTAGTGAAGGAGTAGAGGAGTATCTTTTGTTTGTTCTTTGGTCTATCTATATTGAGGAAGTTTTGTTGGGTTTTTTCCCCCATGAGGGTTTCCCATGATAATTTATGTGTCTATATTGTTTATGTGATTTCTTCTCTTTCAATGATCTTGTTTATGTAGCTAATGTGCTAAATGTTTATAATAATGAAAGAATAACCATAACTGCTAGATGTATACGTAAAAACTTCAACATGGTATCATAGTAGGCCTGAAAGAGACCAACTCACAATCTAGTTTTTAGTATTGCATCTTTTGTAGAATTAGGTTTTCTGCATAAACCCTAAGTGTGATGTTTTCCTTGTTTGAGGAGGACGCTAGAGAAAGTAACCACACCTATGAACTCTCTCTAGGAGGGAAAATCTAGTCCCTGGATCAAAATTCTGAAATTTGAAGTTTGAGAAATTAGGGTTTCCTTATAAAACCCTAAGTTGCAGTTGCAGTTGTAGTACTTGTTGCGGTTGCAGTTGTAGTACTTGTTGCAGTACCAGTTGCAGTTGCAGTACTAGTTGCAGTTTCAGTATCAGTTGTAGTTGCAGTGCCATTTCCTTCATGCCAGTTGCAGCACAAGTTGTCGTGCCAACACCAGTTGCAGTACTAGTTGTAGTAAAAGTTTTTGTGAAGTGTTGGGACTGATTTTTTATTTTCCTAGTGCGCCTTACCCTAGAAAATATCTAGTTACCTTTAAATTACAAATTGAAGCACCTTTGAAGTTTTAAAGGTTTGTTATTACTTGTCATTGTTGCTAGATGGTGCCACTACCTGTCGATACTACCAGAGGTATGTACTTACATATGTTTAAACAATATCATTATTTTAAAGGGTAGTTATAGAAGAACGGATCTTTTGTCTAAACAACAATCGTAGATCCATAGGGATCTCAGATCCAACACATTAAGAGGAACTATGCACCCCAGGTTTGATTACTTTGATATGCCTCTAATTGTTATGGAATTATTGTAATATTATGAATATCCAGGTTGCATTTTGATCTGTTGAAGTTATCATACTAACCATTGGTCAAAATTAAAGTTAAAGTATTAGATTGATTAAAGTTGAGATTATAGAGTTTATTCCCTAACTCATATTTATGTCAAGATAACATATTGTCTTAGTACAGAGGACAGGTTGAAGGAAATACTTGGCATCTTTAGTGAAGGAGACTCGAAAGAAAAGAAACACACTCATTCTTAAGGACAATACTCCAGGTTCCAGGTTTGATTGACTAAATTGATAAGATTCAAATTTACACATATCAAGTTTGATAAATGTTAAACACTATAGTTGTGATAGCAACCTTTGAAAAGTTTTATTATTGAATACTTGGTAACATGTGAGAACTATTAAGGTAAATGCTTACTGTAATCATTTACTGGATATAACTAACATCTCCTCTAGGAGAAACTTCTTGTTTTGTTTCCAGGTTACCATGGAGGAATGATTGATCACAAACTTGAAGAGTGATTCTCTCATTCCTTATTATTGTATTTCTTAATTTTTACCCTTGTTTCAGGAAGGTCATAAGTGATAGCTCTAAAGGATCTATTGTGACAATTGTTCTTGCTATTGTTTTATTATTATTATTATAAAGAGTAGTATTCTTGTCTGTTGTTTCTCCCTTGTTGTTCTTATTCCAGGTAGGTCACAGGTGATAACCCTAAGGAAGCTATAGTGATGGTTGCAAGAGGAAACATACTAGATGAGACATGGATCAGACTATCCAAGTTATATACATGACTGTATACATCCATGTACCAAAGAAGATGAAGAAAAAGTTACTTTTGAGATACAGAGTATCTCATATGAAGATTGATTGTAAGGAGTAGAAGGCTCCAAAGATGACCAAACATTAGAATATAACTCACAATAGACTTGGTCAATGGATAATGAAGGCACCTTGACAGGAAGAAAAATTCATTTGAAGTATGACTCATCTTTTCATATTAAGACTTGGTATTCAACACCAAGTATATCTTTCAGAGACTATGAAGTTTTTGTAGACTCAAAAGAAATCAAGAATTAGAGTAAGCCTGATCTCAGAAAGGATCATATGGGAAAAAGAGACATCTTCTAGGACTGGAAGATAAATGCCATGAGTTGAGAAGACTATATCGTAGCTTCAGATACCTTTAGGAGACATGAAATCTCCTGAGAAGATTCCCTTGTTTTAGTGACAGAGGAGGAAGCTAGTCAGAAGGATTGGGATATGGTTTCCACCTTCAGACCAGAAGGGAAGTCAATGGTGACTTCCAAGATTGATATAATAGATCAATCATGTTGCAGATAATAGTATAAATATGTACAAAGCCTTATTTGCATCCAGATAATTCTCCCAGCAAGAGGGAGAAGACTATGACGAGACACTTGCTCTAGTAATCAGAAGAAGTATATATAGAACAAACATGATTCATTGAAAGAAGCCGACACAATATGAGATTCAGAGGGAGCAAGTATGAAAATCCATGTATTTGAGATTGAGTTATCTCCAGTGCCAATTGGTGCAGTACATGAGTCGGGTCATGGAGACATGACTACAATAGAAGATTGAGTTACCTCTATAGAAAGAGGATAATCTACCCTTAGTGTCAGTTATTGAGCCAATATTTGTTTCAGATGAAGTTGTTGCCATGATAAAGTAGAGGAGTTACTCTCAGAGTTCAGCAGCCACAGTGGCAATGGAGTAGTCATTCTCAACTTCAGAAAAGATGCAGGTGCAGAGTCCCAGTCCCAGACCTCGCACATGATTGTGAAGATTAAGTTGTAGCTAAGCAAGTTGAAGCAAGCTCCAAGAGCTTGGTATGGTAGGATTGATATTTTTCTGATGAGCTTGGGATTTACTGAGAGTAAAGTTGATCCCAACCTTTACTTCAAGATTTAGAATGATGGACTAGTTATATGGATGCTATATGTGGATGACTTATTCTTGACATATGAAGGAAATCTCATCACAAATTGTAACAAGAATCTTGTCATTGAATTTGAATTGAGGAACTAGGCTCAATGCACTATTTCTTAAGTCTTGAAGTATGACAGAGCCCAGAAGAGATTTTCCTTAATAAAGGAAAGTATGATGTGTAAATTCTGAAGAGATTCAATATGATGGACTATAGATATATGTCCACTCCTATGGAGACGAATATGAAGTTATTGGTTGATACTTCGTCAAAAATAGTTGATGTTACTCTATACAGACATATGATTGGTTCATTGATGTATCTGATGAACACCAGACCAGATATATTCTTTGTTGTGAACACCTTGAGTCAGTATCTGGTGAAGCCCAGGCGTGTTCATCTTGTAGCTTCAAAGTATGTGATTAGATACCTTAAGGGTACGTTAGACCATGTCCTCTATTATATTGGAGAATGTGACTTCAAATTGTATGGCTATACATATTTAGATTGGGCAGGAAGTGCTTCAGACAGAAAAATCACTTTAGGATGTTGTTTTAGTTTGGGGTTAGTCATGACTTCATCGAAAAGCAGAAAGCAATCCATTATTTCTCTCAGCATGACAGAAGAGGAGTACATTGCAGCATGTTCCCCAAGTTGTGAAGCCATATGGCTTCAGAAGTTGTTGACATGTCTATTCAATATGGATATGGAAGCTACCATGATTCTATGTGATAACCATAGTTGCATAAAGATGACAAGCAACCCAGTGTTCCATGCTAAGACAAAGCACATAGAGATCTAGTATCACTACATTCGTGACATGGTGTAGAAGGGAGTTGTAAAGCTCCAATATGTTGGCACATATGAGTAGGTTACAGATGTGTTGAGTAAGCCTCTGTCTCGTGTGAAGTTTGAGTACTTCCAAGAAAAACTTGGTATTTTTCGAAAGGACCTTCCTTGAAACGGGGAGTGATGTTGATGATACTATGGTATCCTAACCAACAATGGGTAGCTCAGTTAGGATTTTATATCCTAGGGGATTGATCATCCCTGGGAAGATCCTGAAGGTCCCGTAAGGATGGTCTGTCAGAGTACATGTGCATGTATATTCCAGTTGTGGTCAGTAGTGGTAGATCAGTTAGGATTTTATATCTTAGGGAATCTTATGATTCCTAGGAAGATCCCAAAGGTATGGTAAGGACAATCTGTCAGAGTACCACATGGTAGCTTGTTAGGATTTTATATCCTAGGGAATCTTATGATTTCTGGGTAGATCCTGAAGGTCCTGTAAGGATGATCTGTTAGAGTACCACATATGTTGTTTTTGATGTACCTATGCCATTCGGTTGCCACATATTGATGTTGATGTTCCAGCTTCGTTATGTTGATGTTGATGTTCTAGCTTCATGTTGTGGATGGTGTTGATATTCCCACTTCATGCTATTGATGTTGATGTTGATGTTCTAGCTTCATGCTATAGATGGTGTTGATTTTCCATCTTTGTGTTATTGATGTTGATGTTGATGTTCCAACTTCATGTTGTGGATGGTGTTGATATTCAAACGTCATGCTATTGATGTTGATGTTCTAGCTTCGTGCTATTGATGATGTTGATATTCCAACTTTGTGTTGTTGATGTTGATTATCCAGATTCATGTTGTTGATGATGTTGATATTCCATCTTCGTGTTATTGATGTTGATGTTCCAGCTTCGTGTTGTTGATGTTGATGTTTTAGCTTCATGTTGTTGATGATGATGATGTTACTCTAGCTCCACGCTACAGATGATGATGATGTTCAGTTTCTATTGATGTTGATGATGAGAAAAATTTTCAATTACCTATAGATATGATCAACAATGTTCCCAATGTTGATGATGATCTCCCCTCCTCTTGATGATGTATTGAGTCCAGTCAGTTGTTATTAATGTTGTCAATAGAATACCCTTCTTGTTAAGGGGGAGTGTTGAATTATTGTAACTTCGAAGAATATTGTACTTATATTTGAGTCATTATTATATAGATCAAATCCCCTTTTGTGGATTGATCAAGTCGCGTATTTTATAATATCAAATCCCCTTTTGTGGATTGGTCAACATGTATTTGTATGGTGGTATCTGTAAAGTCAACCCCTAGTAATTGTAAAGTGGTTTTATCCACTTCTAGGAGAAGTCAGTTCCACCAAGTGAAGAGTCACAACCCTAGCATCACCTCATAACTTGTATTTATATGTGAGGATGGTGTCTCATTTAAACACACTCACCACACTAGCTCTATAGCTATGAAGAAGTGTGCAAGTCTTGGAGGAACTGCTGTAGTAGCTAAGTGTGACATCAAGGAGGGCTTCTTGGTTTGTGTCTTGGTATTTCTTGGTTAAGTGGTGTGCTACTTTTCCTAGTGAAGGAGTAGAGGAGTCTCTTCTGTTTGGTCTTTGGTCTATCTATATTGAGGAAGTTTTGTTGGGTTTTCTTCCCCATGAGGGTTTCCCAGGACAATCTATGTGTCTCTATTGTATCTGTGATTGCTTCTCTTTCAATGATCTTATTTATGTAGCTAATGTGATAAATGTTTATAATAATGGAAGAATAACCGTAGCTGCTATTTGTATAAGTAAAAACTTCAACATGAAGAATGAAGTTTGCATACCATTCCATGAGATTTTTGTTGTCAGAGATGGATTGTATATCAATTGTATGGCATCTTATATAATTTTTTGGGTTATCAGTATGAATGAATGCATGTGGTTTACTTTTCAATTCTATGATTTTTTTGTTGTATTCCTAAACACAGAGATTGGATAAAATGAGATTTCTTGTTGCAGCAGAAAAGAGAACAATTTCAGGAGGTAAGTGTTGTCACACAAGAACCAACACTTACAAAACTTGTGGTTGTTACACAATAACCAACCACAAGAAGCTTAGTTGTAACTTAATTCCTTCTAGTATTACTGCCCAACTTTCTAGAGGAAGAAAACTTAATGACACAAGTGCATAAAGAGTTAGTTATGGGGTTGCATGAGGATATGCAACATATTCAATTGGAGGGAATGTTGATTCAAGAAAAATTACCATCTTTTCACAACCATTTTCCCTTTATTTTTAATCCTTTAACCACATGTTAAGTTAGTTTTAATGTGTTATGTGGGATTAGGTTCAAGATATTTTCCAATGCATTTATTTTAGTACCTTTTGTGAATTTATGATTTATTTTTTTACAAAAACTGGTAAATTTTTCTATTAAAAAGGTGTGGTCAAGACCATTGAGATACAAAGGATGAAATTCAAAGTTATAAACATATCAAAAATTGGTTGTACTGATCCTGAATCCCAACAAAAATCTAGCTTTTTCTTGAGTTTCTTCCAAATTCTAACACTATTGTAACTATGAACTGTGTATAGTCAGTAGTAGATATCATAAATACATATACAGAGGCAAAACATAATTAATTAATAAGTTTTTGAGTCTTCTACCAGATCCATTTTGGAGGCCAACTCCCTAATTTATTTGTTCTTCATCCAGAGGGTTGTTAAGATCGTGAATTGGAGCTATTGATGCTTCAGAGGAAATTCGGGCACTGTTTGTTGATGATTGTTGGACTCTATATCCCTCTCTCTGTTCATGCCTCCTCTAAAGGTCCCCATTTTGGCTCATTAGTGTGTCTACTTCGTCTTGGATCTCCCTAATCAAGGTTCGATGTTGAACCAGAGTTTCCAGTGCATAAGATACGGTTGAATTTAGTGCACATCGTCCAATAAACACTCTCTGGAGGGTCTCTGAGTCGTTGATCTCCATTTCACTATCCATACGTTTACTAGGAGCTTGTGAGTCCATGACTTTGCTCAACGGGGAAATATTCTCACTCATGCATATTGCTTGAGTCAAATTGAGGAAAGAACAGGGGCCAGAAGGTCTAGAGCCATGAAATAACACAGAGCTGCAGCAGGAGGAAGTGTTAAACACTAATAAAAAATCTAACTTCTCTGGAGTTGGAGATCTAGTCTAGACTGACGATGAATGTATCAAAATGATGCCCCTATTCACATTTTTATTTTCTATATTACCTTCATTGCTCATCATGATTGATCCTAAAGTACGAAGCCTTTTGTAATCATAAACTGAACCAGGATGTACCTGGAGCTAAGTTAGCCAGGTTCGCTTGCACCTTGCCACCTTCTCCATGCTCAAGTTGATGTCTGCTAACAATATGACAAGCTCCAACTTCAATGTATGTGCAATTCCACAATTTGGAGCTAGAATTGGAAAGTCTAGATCCATTGTTTCACACTTGCAATGGTACTGGACGCGATACACCACACACAAACGAGATATCCACCTTGTGGATGAGTTAACATCATTTACACGCGTATTTATCCCAATCCATGGAAACGATTGCATGTCGAGGTGGCTAATCCCTTATCCACGCTTCCATCCCGAGGGAACGTGTAAGGGGTGTTGATTTGATGGCTTATTCCTTTGGTTGCAGGAATGGGCGACTGTGAATTTAGGAGCTTATTCATATGATCATGAGGGAGAGAGGTAGAGAACCAATTCTCCAGCTTCATAAGACCTTGGGGCTTGCCTATGGCAAGATTTTCCATTATGTCTATTGTTGTGTTGAATTGTCTGACCACATGAAAGAAGTTCACTTGTAAGTTTATGATTGAGAGTCGAGTATATTCCACTAGTTTCTTTAACTAGGAGTCCTTTTGCATGGAGTTAAAAATAATGATTCTAATCATATTTTTAGAATCAACAATTATATAGAATCTAGAAATTTAACGTTGTTTGACTAATTGAATGCCTTGGATTATAGTGTAGGCTTCTGCCCTGTTGTTGGTAGTGATTCCTATATTCCAATAGAAATAAGAAACTCTATGTCCTCTAGGTCCATACAATACCCTCCACACCTGCCTCCCCTTGGTTTCCCTTTGAAGCCTCGTCAAATCATAAAGTGTGTAACAATTGGGCTGAAATCCAAGTGTCAAGATTTGAGGTCAGAAAATGAAATTTCCAGCTTGATCACTATGAAACCTTAAAATGGTGGGCTAGAAAAAATATTAAATTTTGTAACCTGTGCTTTCTCTTCTAGGGTTAACATGGTCAGGTCCTCTTGTCTAAGTCGTTTTGAGTTCAGGGATTCAGACAGTTGATTCACGACCCTTGTAGCAACAAGAAGGGAAAGGGTTCTCTTATTTTCAAATACAATGCAATTCCTAGCCAACCAGAGTTTCCAAAGAATGTATTTAGGAAGGGCTTTCCAAAGCCTTTTAAAAAATATTTTTCCTTGAAATGAACCATGGTAGTATTGCTCCCATTTTCCTAGAGGGGATTGAAGTTAGTTGGCCACCTATTTTTTGAGCATAGACCTTGGTAAACTAAGTATCATACCTACTTTGAGAAATCACATTCCCAGAAGAGATACTATATCATTTTGCAATTGCTTTCACACAGTGGACACCAAAAGGGACCGAGAAACCCTCTCTTATGTAGGTTTTCTCCAGTTGGAATCTTCCCATGAGAAAGATTCCAATAGAAGATGTTGATTTTTGTAATACCGTCTGGATTCCAGATATTTCGTCACCAGGTTGTTCTTTCTGGAAGGATTGTTTGGAGAAGAAAGGCTTGATATCCTGCTTTCACAGTATAGCCATTAGTGCCCCAACCTTGACTATCCCGTGTTCTACAGTGTACTAGGGTTTCCCCTTACAGGTCTTTCATAAGAGATAGGACTTGAATTTGGGGCTGGGGATGGACATCCCCAAACTTCCAATTCTTCCAGGTCCCATCATCATTCCAATCAGAAATGTCAAAAAGAATTGATTTTTGATGGGTCTCCAGCCAATCCTTAAGGTCTTCATAGTGCTCATTTTGTTCCAGAGGATTTTGGCTTAAAATATTATCCTTCCAAAGACTGATATATTTTCCATTTCCTAGGATTCAATACAGGTCTTTTTTCAGAAATAGTATTGATGTCCTAAGAAACTTCCAAATAGGGGTACCAGGGGTGCTTGGAGGGATTAAATCCATACTTCAGTTTATGTTTCCCAAACTGTGTTTTTTACTATTGTTGTTTTCCTTCATTATTTCCTTCCTGCGAGCGACTATTTGCCACAACATTTTTTAAACCAAGGTTATATTTAGTAATTATGGATTGTGGACTCTGAGCCCCCCATGTTCCTTGGGTACTGATTTCATGTTATCCCATCAAACTAGATGGAATCTCTTTTTGTTTGATTTTCCACCTTTCCAGAGAAACTTTCTTATGAGTTGGGATAGATTCTTTTTAGTTCCCATGGGCGCCAGAAGAGAAGATAATTGAAATAGAGTGAGGGAGGATAGAATTGATTTAATTAGAACCAAGCGCCCTACTGGACTTAACCAAATCGCTCCCTAATATTCCATCTTTTCTTTGATTTTTTGAGTTGTGATTTTCCATTATTCCCCTGGGATGGATTTTAAGAAAATTGGCATCCCCAAGTATCTGAAAAGATTCCAATCTTATGAGACAGGGAAATAAATAGTTTTGGCAAGGTCCCGAAGGCACTGTGCATCTATATTCCAAGCATAGGTTTGAATTTTGTTCTTATTTATGAGACCTCCAAAGATCTGAGTGAATTGATCCAAAACTAGTTTGAATCGTCTTACAATTATTCTTGAAGTCCCTCCTAGGAGTAGTGTGTCATCTATAAACTGGGAGGGATTTATTCTCTTGACCCTCTTGGGTACTTGGAGTCTTGGTATTGTTCCATTAATGCATTCCCATTCCAGCTGTCGATTCAAAGGTTTTGACATGAGCACATAAAGTAGAGATGACAAGGGGAATCCATGTCTTAATCCTCTTGTGGATTTAAAGAAATGCTTGACTTCCCATTGATTAGAGGAGAAATCCAAGGGTTTGCTATGAAAGAGTTTATCCAAGAGATGAAGAGATGGTTAAACCCAATTTTTTTAGGACTACCTTGAGGAAGTCATGGTTTACTCTGTCAAAAGAATTTTCCATATCTATTTTTATCTCCATTCCTTTTTTTCCTCGGTTGTGGTGTGAGTGTATTGCCTCTTGGACTAGGATTATGTTGTCCCAAATTTGTCTGCCTGCTACAAATCCCCCTTGATTGGAAAGAATTAAAGAACTAAGAAGCGACTTCAATCTATTGGAAATTATCTTGGCCATGATTTTGTATGAAACATTGCATAGTGATATGGGTCGAAATCTGTCGAAAGAAGTGGATCCTTTCTCTTTTGGAAAAAGAGCCAAGAAGTCCCAGTTAGTAGCTCCCCCTAGACGATGGGACGTTTGGACATATCTGAGCATCCTGATGTAATCAAATTTAATAATGGACCAACATATTTTAAAGAAGTGAATGGTAAAACCATCAGGCCATGGATCCCTATCTAGATTGAATTGGTTGATAGCCTTCAAGATTTCCTCTTCCTCCACTTGTTTATTAAGCTCAAGATTATCCTCTTTTGACACTAGTTGAGGGAGGTGAGAAATTATTTTTTTGCTCAGATCTACATCAAAGTCCCCTTATTTCATGTACAACTATCTATATAACAGGGTGGCATGTTGTTTTATTTCTTCAAAATATTGCATGGTTTCACCTGTTGGTGTCTTTATTTCCTCAACTATGTTTTTCCACTATGTTACTCTGGCTTGTTTGTGGAAGAAGGTTGTGTTCTTGTCTCCGGATTGTAACCAAAGGCTTCTTGATTTTATCCTCCATATTGTTTCTTCATCCATCAAGGATTTTATATAATCTCGATGAGTTGCTTTTTCCCTTTGAAGGAGTTCAGGTTAAACATCCACTGTCTCGAGTGCTTCTTTTATGTCTTCTAGTTTTTTTATTTTTTCCAAGAACTCCATGTGAAGAGGGAGAGAGAAGGTTTTTTCCCAGTTCTTAATAGCCAATTTTGTGAGTTTAATCTTATGCTCCCATACGTGCATTGGAGAACATG
>ML828485.1:0-35487 GCA_009831015.1 Picea engelmannii | reverse complement strand
GGGAAGGCCCCCAATTGGGATATTTTTCAAAGGAAATAGAGATGGGGCGATGATATGAGATAGCCCAGGGAAGAATTTTGGAGGTAAAATAAGTTGGTTGGGTGAGGAAAGAACTACAAATCAGAAAATGGTCCAGCCTAGCCGCTATGTAACCTAGTCCAACCCTTTTTCTATTCTAGGTATAAATTCCTTTTGTGGGGGGGACATCAATAAGGTCCAAAGCAGAAATTAGGTCATCCATATTTTCACGAAATTGATCATGAGCAATGGATCCCCCTATTTTTTCTTTCAAAATCCTTGTGATGTTGAAGTCTCCTACTATTATAAGATTTTGAAGAGGGTCCCTTGTTGCTAGATTTAAAAGAGATTTCCAACAATCTATTTTTTCCCAGAAATTATTTTCCATGTAGATATTAACTATATGATAGATCATACCTTAAGGTATGTAAGTTAGCTTGACCAGGATCCAATTCAGAGCCGGATGGATCTCTTCCATTTGGAACAGTTCTGAACTCCAGAGTGTGCATAGCCCTCCTGAAGTGCCCCTTGCACTTATGGCCATACCTTTACTTTTTCTCCATATTCTTTGCATGGAAAGTGAAGGAAAGGAAAGGTAAGCCAAGTGAAGGAAAGGAAAGGAAAGTGAAGGTAAGGCAAGTGAAGGAAAGTCATGAATGTCAAGGAAAGTGAAGACAAGGCATGACATGGCATGGAAAATGAAAGACAAGTGAAGCCAAGGCAAGTGAAGGCAAGGTATGGAAATTCAAGGCAAGGCAATGCAAGTGAAGGAAAAGAAAGGAAAGTGAAGGCAAGGAAATGCAAGTGAAGGAAAAGAAAGGAAAGTGAAGGCAAGGCATGGCATGCCATGGCAAGTGAAGGAAAGACATGTCAAGTGATCAGGCAAGTGAAGGCAATGTGTGGCATGGCAAGTGATAAGGAAAGGAAAGTGAAGGAAAGGAATGGAAAGTGAAGGCAAGGCAAGGCAAGTGAAGGCAAGGCATGAATGGCAAGGCAAGTGAAGGCAAGGCATGTCATGACATGGAAAAATATAGACAAATGAAGGGAAGGAAAATGAAGGAAAGACAAGTGAAGGAAAGACATGGCAAGTGAAGGAAAGGAAATGAAAGTGAACACAAGGAAAGGAAAGTGAAGGCAAGGCATGGCATGGCATGGAAAGTGAAGGCAAGGTGTGGCAAGTGATAAGGAAATTTAAGGCAAGGCATGGCATGGAAAGTGATAAGGCAAGGCAAGTGAAGGAAAGGCATGAAAAGTGAAGGCAAGGCATGGCATGGCAAGTGAAGGAAAGGAAAGGAAAGTAAAGGAAAGGCAAGGAAAGTGAAGGCAAGGCAAGGCAAGTGAAGGAAAGGTAGGGAAATTGAAGGCAAGGAAAGGAAAGTGAAGGCAAGGTAGGGAAATTGAAGGCATGTCATGATATGGAATGGCATGGCATGGAAAAGGTAGAGAATTGAAGGAAAGGAAAGTGAAGGAAAGATAAGTGAAGGAAAGGCATGGAAAGTAAAGGCAAGGAAAGGCAAGTGAAGGAAATGCAAGGTAAGTGAAGGCAAGGCATGGCATGGCATGACAAGTGAAGGCAAGACATGGAAAGTGATAAGGCAAGTGAATTAAATGCATGGCATGGAAAGTGATAAGGCAAGGCAATTAAATGCAAGGAATGGAAATTGAAGGCAAGGAATGACATGGAAAGTGAAGACAAGGCAAGGAAAGTGAAGGAAAGGAAAGGCAAGGCAAGTGAAGGCAAGACAAGGAAAGTGAAGGCAAGGCAAGGCAAGTGAAGGAAAGGAATGAATGGAAAGGCAAGTGAAAGCAAGGCATGGCATGGCATGGAAAATGCAAGACAAGTGAAGGAAAGGCAAGTGAAGGAAAGACAAGTGAAGGCAAGGCATGAAAAGTCAAGGGAAGGAACATAGAGGCAAGGCAATGCATGGCATGGCATGGAAAGTGAAGGAAAGGCAAGGAAAGGCATGGCGAGTGAAGGAAAGGCAAGGTAATGCATGGAAAGTGAAGGAAATGCATGGCATGGCAAGTGAAGGAAAGGCAAGGCATGTCATGGAATGTGAATGCAAGGCATGGCATGTGAAGGCAAGGCATGGCATGGAATGTGAAGGAAAGGTATGGCATGTAAAGTGAAGGAAAGGCAAGGCAAGGCATGCCAAGTGAAGGCAAGGCATGGAAATTGAAGGCAAGGCAAGGCATGTCAGGGCAAATGAAGGAAAGGAAAGGAAAGGGATGGAAAGTGAAGGAAAGGAAAGTGAAGGCAAGGAAAGACAAGTGAAGGAAAAGAATGTCAAGGAATGGCATGGAAAAGCAAGGCATGGAATGGGTATATTTTAAGGAAGGGTTTTAATAGCATTACAAATATTTTAAAAGCAGTCAAAATGAAGCCAAAATTATTCTTTTACATACCTATATGGTCATTCAAGTTTACCATTGGGATCACTTCTAATAATGACGATTTCCATTAACTTCTCGTTCTCAGAGTAAGGCAAGAAGTATCGTACCTTTGATGAGTTATTACTTGTCATTGTTTGTAGTTGGAGGTTTGTACTGATAACTAAGTTTGTAAAGTGGTATACAAATTGACCTGGTTTATAATCTTGAAATACATAACCACCTTTATTTCGTGTTATTTCTTCCTGTGTCATATATTCTCCTTTAATAACCATCAATCCTGTCAGAAATTCAATGCCTTTGAAGTCTGTTATTGATCGCATGAGGGTCTGCTTTCCCTCTAAGCATCGTGCTAGCCAATAATCAATGCCCCATTCATTATCTCTTGGGAAAACCACTGCGTATATGTTCCTTGCAAAAACTGGAGTGCCAAAATGTGAGTCCACTAAATGACCAAAGCATAAAACATTCATTCTAGTTATTCAAAATTTAATAGAAGGATTCAACGAACCTGGAAGTACGAGATCTGAGACATGATCATAATCTACTAAAATACTTGATTGGTCCTCCTCCAATTGGGATAATTCCATAGTTACACGTTGACCAATGGGGAGTGATACATGATCCCATATATCAACCCAGTCTGTTGATTCACAATCATCCCATTCATTACTATTGCATGGACCACAAAAGAAAGAGAGTTTTCTCATCCATATTTCAACTATTGCATTGTCTGATATTCTAATTGAATGGAATCCATGAGTTCCCTAGATTGTTTTTCATTCATACCACTGTGATCAATCTACATCGACCACCTCCTAAAAATATCTATGTACATGTCATTTCTTGTGTGATTGGTCTTCACAAGTTCTTGTTCCCTCTCCCATTACTGAATAACACCATTCAATAATGAATTTTGCATCTCGAATGAGGGAAGTATTAGTGAACTTCATTTCTTACATACGCAATTCTCTTTTTATTCATGCACCTACTCCATCATGCTCCCCTTTTCCATGCCCAGACTCAAAATAGTTCTAAATGTGTGGTACCTTTAGTTTTTGGTGCAACATACACAACCATTGAAACACAATCACATTTTTTAACTGGCTTGTGCAACCATCTGACCAAATCCAATGTTGATCCATCTGTATGTTCTTCTCCTTAAGGTGATTGTAGAACAACTGAAAACAATGTTGTACGTAGGCTAAGTCATGGCATCGATCATCACTTATGTAGAAATTATACTCTTTCGATATAACTTTGTTTTGTTCATTACTATCTGGTCCATGCCTGTATGTGATATGTACCATTATGTTGACCTGCTATGAGTGATAATATTTTCTTTGAATCTAATTTTGTGGTTGAAGGGTGTAGTTCTCAGCAAAATCACCCACTAATAACATAGTACCAACAGGAAATGTATCTCTACATATTCTAAAATGTTCATCCTGGCATCGAGCCACAGGGACATGATGAACATAGTGTCGTGTATTTTCGACGAATTCCTTCATGAAGTCACAAAATCATACTTGGGAAGTAATAAATTGTATATTTTTTCTTTCATGTCCTCCATCAATATCGTATGTCACATATTTAAAGCTTTGCAAGGAAACCTCCTTCCTCCTGAATTCATACTCATCACTTACATGGATGCACTTGCTTAGTAATGTCATTCCACCACACCTGGGGCATGTCCCATCTAAGCATGCTTTTTGATAAAATGTAAAACCCTCTGGCCTTGTACACAATATGTTGTGAATAAAGTCTCTAGATGACGATGACGACAATATAATTGGCAATTCCTGCAAAAGGGTGTTATGCAAAACACGATATATATGTGTGTGTGTGTGTGTGTGTGTGTGTGCGTGTGTCATAATAATAACCATACTCAATCTGATATCTACAACAACACGTTTTACGAATTGTGTTTATTTGAACATACCAAGTCTTTCATTTATGGAAATATATTTGGCCTAAGTTAAGTGCATTTTGTATTGTTCTGAATCTCTCATACAATTGTGTCTGTGTAATGTCAAGAAAGTGTTTAATATGGGGTTCACGGTCCCTAGATCCCCTTCTCAATTTTAGTACATATTTTTGGTTGGAAGAGGGCCTTGTGTTCTCATGCCATAAATCCTGAACTAGTCCCTTAACCGCTCCAATTAACTTTATGTGAGAACAAGGTAGCCTTCCAGTCAATGCCCACAAATTTGTTAGGGCACCTGTGTCGAAGCTATCTCATCTATGAGAATAATTTCTAATGGTTTTGGCATTGCATTTCAAGAGGTGAGAGGTTTGTTGTAGCAAACGATGTTTTCTTGTGATCTTTCTAACAATTGACCGGGACAAGACATGTTGGGTTGCATTGTGGTCTTTAGAACGAGACTTCTTACCAATTCTTTGAAAAGAATCTACAAGGTTTCGTACTATATGATGAGTTGTTTCTACACTTTTGACTATTTTAATGCCTAAAATTCTCTTAATAGTAGTCAAACTTCTAGATTTTAACAAAGATAAAAATAATTGACATTTAGCAGCATCGGATTTTGGTTCAAAATATTCTTGAATGATTTTATAAGAGTGATAATGAAGAGTACAGTTAGGTAACTTACCTTCAAGTGATGTTAGACCACTTTCATCAACCTGAATGTGGTTATGAGTTATTCATCGTGCAATGCTCAATCTAGGTAGGGATGATGAACCCATTATTCTGGGACTCTTAACCTCCATGTTGTGGAGTTAACAATGTTGCATTTATTTCCCCTCCAATCACTAACAGATCAAATGTGGGAGAAGAGTGGGCATGGGATTGTCTAGTTTCTGGAACATTTGATTGTCCAACAAGAGATTGCACCACAGGACCTTCTTCACCACAGTGTTGTACACCAATTGCTTCTCTAATTTCATTCATTGTATAATCAGCTCCAAGCAAATCCTTCATCATTTGGTCATCCACAAAAATTTGTCTTGATGAGATATTGTTTGGACAATTCAATCTAATGAACTCTTGCACTTTGCTTCTGGTGATGGAGGATAAACAATAGCAGAATATTTTCCTCTATAAATTGTATTTTCCTCTTCCGAAAGCCTACGCTTTGACATACATAACTTTTATTTTTCTCTTTCTTCTTCTACTTTTTCGATCGGTTTCTGTTTTCTTAAGGACTTTCTTTCTCGAATCTTGTGTTTCCCCATGTTTAAAGATAATAATTGGCTTCCAAACACCCACCACAAATTTATCTTTGTATTATGTAATAAGGCACAACCAAGTGAAGAAATTTGTTTTTGTATTACAAAAGAAGACACATCTAATAATTCCAATTCCAATTGCACTTGGATAAATTTGTCTTCCAATTCCAAGAAGATACAAACAACAATTCTAATTTCACTTGGACAAATTTATCTTCCAAGTCCAAGAAGATACAAACAACAATTCCAATCACACTTGGAAAAAATTGTCTTCCAATTCCAAGAAGATACAAACAACAATTCCAATTGCACTTGGACAAATTTGTCTTCCAATTCCAAGAAGACACAAGTAGATACAAATAACAATTCCAATTGCACTTGAAAAAGTTGTCTTCCAAATTTTCCTACAATGGTCTGGAAATATCACAAAAGTCTCTATTTGAAATATGTGCGGGATGTTTTTATCTGAAGTTGTCGCAGATTTTTTTTGTCCATGAGATAGATGAGGTGGGGTGTGCTTGGAACCAAAAAATTCCAAGCATGAACATGCATGCATTCCTAGAATGTGTGTGCACTAGAGCATGTGCGCATTCTAGGAACATACACGCGTTCCAGTTGAGCATAAATGACCAACAACTACAACTCAGTCAAGTCAGAGGAGCACATGCACACTCTTAATGCATTGGATATATCATTTAATATACACCAAACACATTTATGAATAAATATGTATATGGGTATGGAGACAACTAAGGCCTAAGGAGTTAGGATTGAAAGTGATTTCAAGGATAGAGAAATGGTTAGAGCACCAAGATGTGGGTGATGTGGGTGCAAGGGTTGTATGCAAGGTATATGTATAGTGCACTCATGGATTGAGTGAAGATAGGGTTAAGGATTGAGTATAATTTATTCCTAGGCTTAGATGGATCTAGGGGGGTCTATGTCATGGTCTACGTCAAGGTATAGGTCAACGTCTAAATCTAGATCTAGCTTTATGTGGTGGTCTAGGTCATGGTCTAGGTCAAGCTCTGGGTCTGGTGACAAGATATTTGGAGGAATGGAACCTGTTGAAATGGACATTATAATCATTTAGAGGTTTATAGATTATGAGATTGTAGTTCACCCAAATTGAAATGACCATTTGGAGGTGGAGAGATAGTGAGATTGCAATGAATCGTTTGGAAGCCCAAACTTCATGATATTGCAGTACAGTGGAGTTGACATGATTGTTTGAGGCAGAAAGATGTGAGATTTTAGTGCACCCTTTGGAGTGTTAGATCAGATGATATTATGATTAGGGTTATATTCTATATTTTCTGGGAAGGGGTGGAGATCATAAAATGTGTTGCAAAGAGAACATCATTTGCATTCATTTCATTTAAATTTTTTCTTTTGTAGTTTGTTTTCTTTGTTGATATGAATTTCCTTGGGGTTGGAAGAGCATAGAAGAGTAGGTATGAGCTTTGATTTCATGAATCTAAAAATTAATCTTCTTTATGTGAGTGGATTAATCAAGATCTGTGTGCAGGTTAAAGATAATGAGTAATAGAGAAAAAACAACAAGTCGTGATAGGTTTCATTATTTTGGGCATTGTTAAGCTCTAGGTCAACATCTAAATCTAGATCTAGCTCTATTTCGTGGTCTAGGTCACGGTCTACGTCAAGCTCTAGGTCATCGTCTAAATCTAGCTCTAGCTCTATGTCGTGGTCTAGGTCATGGTCCAGGTCTATCTCATGGTCTAGGTCGTGGTCTAGGTCATGGTCTAGGTCTATGTCTAGGGGGGAGGGGTAGAGAGTGAGAGAGTGAGAGTATGGGGGGTAGAGAGTGAGAGAGTGAGAGAGGGGAGGAAAATAGGGAAGGAGGTGTTAGATAGATGAAAATAGAGCAAGGTGGGGAGAGTGGGGGAGAGAGGGGGATATAGGGAGTAAAAGAGCAAGGGTTAGATGCAAGAGGTAAATATAGAATGGGATAAAGAAGGATTGTTTGAGAGTGTGATAGGGTAGGAGAGGAAGACCAGGAGGGGGGGTTAGAGAGAGAGAGGTGGGAGAGAGAGAGTGAGAGTGAAACTAACAACAAGGAGAGAGAGAAATAGGTGGTAGATGTAGGAGACAAAGAGGGTAGAGATAGTGTGGGGGAGGGACAAAGGGTAAGAGAAAGGAGGATAGAGACAAAGAGAGAGAGAGGAGGAGGCTTGGATGGGGGAAGAGAGAGAGAGAGAGTCGAAGAGGTGGGATATAGAGAGGGATTCAAACATTGATTGTGAATAAAGAAGATCGAATCAACTATAAGATTATGCTTATATTAAAATAAAAAACAGAATCAACGTACCATAATCATAATTACATCATGTGAGATCATTATTAAATCGTAGGTGAATGGTCATAACCATAAAATATCATTATAAAACAAGATTTATATGCATAATGCACTTAGGGATTGGGTGTGCATGGGGTTAAGGGTAGAGTATATGTTATGTGTAGGCTTAGATGGAGCTAGGGGGTTCTAGGTGATGGTCTAGGTCTAGTTCATGGTCTAGGTCATGGTCATATTCATATAAGTACTTGTATAATTAATCCATTGGAATAAGAATAAAAACTTAACACTCACTTTACAGGCGAGGCTACATTTCTTTGTTGCACATATCCTTTATTCATTGTGAGACATGCCTCTCCTTTAGATGGATAGAGAGAGAGGGAGGTAGAACTAGGGGAAAGGAGGAAGAGGCGGGGAGGGAGAGAGAGAGAGAGAGAGAGAGAGAGAGAGAGGAAAAGAGAGAGTGAGAGTGATACTAACAACAAGTAGAGAGAGAGAGTGAGACTAAGTGTGAGAGGAAGGGGGGAGATAGAGGAAAGGGGGGCTAGAGAGATATAAAGAGAAAAATGGGGGAGAGTATAAGAGAGAGTGGGAGGGGGATATAGTGAGAGCGAGACTCACAAAAATGAGAGAGAGAAAGAGGTGGTAGATGTAGGAGAGAAAGAGAGGAGAGATAATGGGAGGGAGGGGGAGATATAGAGGGAGGAGGGGGTATATAGAGAATGTGTGAGTGTGATAGGGGGGGAGAGTAAGAAAGAGAGGGGGTTTGACAAGGAGTGTTTGAGTGTGTGAGATGGAGGGAGAGAGAGACAAAGAGAACAGGTAGAGAGAGAGTGAGAGGAAGGGGGGAGACATAGTGGGGAGAGGTAGATGTATGAGAGAGAGAGCGGAGATATAGTGTGAGGGAGGGGGGAGAGAGAGGGAGGGAGGAAGGGGTGGAGAGAGAGTGATATTGATTGTGAGAGGAATGGGGGATATAGAGGGAAAGGGTGGTAGAGAGATATAAATAGAGAAATTGGGGGAGGGTAGAGGAGAGAGAGGGAGGGGGATATAGTGAGAGTGAGACTAAAAATGAGAGAGATAAAGTAGTCGTATATGTAGGAGAGAAAGAGAGGAGATATAGTAGGAGGGAGGGGGAGATATAGAGGGAGGAGGGGGGTACAGAGAGAATGTGTGAGTGTGAGAGGGGGGGAAGAGAAAGAAAGAAGGGGCGGTTGGACAAGGAGTGTTTGAGTGTGTGAGAGGGAGGGAGAGAGAGACTAAGAGAGCATGTAGAGAGTGAGTGAGAGGAAGGAGGGGAGAGAAATTGGGGAGGGGTAGATGTATGAGAGAGAGAGTGGAGAGATAGTGAGAGGGAGGGAGGAGAGAGATTGAGACTGATATTGATAGGAAGGGGGGAGATAGAGGGAAGGGAGGGTAGAGATATATAAAGAGATAATTGGGAGGAGAGTAGAGGAGAGAGAGAAAGAGGAGGTAGATGTAGGAGAGAAAGTGATGAGAGATAGTGGGAGGGAGGTGGAGAGATAGAGGGAGGAGGGGGGTAGAGAGAGAATGTGTGAGTGTGAGAGTGGGGGGAAGAGAAAGAAAGAGAGGGGGGATGGACAAGGATGGGGTGGAGAGAGAGTGAGACTGATTATGAGTAGAGAGATAGTGAGATGGAGGGGGAGAGAGACAAGTATGGAGGAGGGGGTGGAGAGAGAGTGAGATTGATTGTGAGAGGAAGGGGGGAGATAGAGGTAACGAGGGTAAAGAGGTATAAATAGATTAACGGGGGATAGAAAGTGTGTGTGTGAGGATGTGGGAGGAAGAAAGAGGTAGACAAAGAGGGGAGGTAGAGAGAGCTATACAAAGGATGGAGGTAGAGATTGAGTGTGTTAAAGTGTGGGAGGGAGAGAGAGGAAGACATAGAGGGGGGATAGAAAATGTGTGTGTGAGAGTGTGGGAGGGAGACAAAGGAAGACATAGAGGGGGGGATAGAAAGTGTTTGTGAGAAAGTGTGGGAGGGAGAGAGAGGAAGAAAAAGAGGGGAGGTAGAGAGTGAGTGTGTTAGAGCATGGGAAGGAGAGAGAGGAATACATATAGGGGGCATAGAAAGTGTGTGTGGGAGGGAGAGAGAGCAAGGCATAGTAAGGAAATAGAGAGTGTGTGAGAGTGTGAGAGGGAGAGAGGAAAATAGAGAGGGGGGTAGAGAGAGAGGTAAATGTAGGAGAGATAGAGGATATAGTCACACAATGGGGGGGGGAGAGAGAGAGATAGGGATGAGGGGGGAGAGAGAGAGTGTGTGAGAGTGTGAGAGGGGGAGAGAGAAAGACAAAGAGGAGGGGTAGAGACAGAGTGTGAGAGGGACGAGAGGGAGAAAGAGAGGGGGGTAGAGAGAGGGAAGCAGCGAGGAAGGGAAGCAACGAGGGATACATAGAATGGGGGTATCAAGAGAATGAGAGGAAGGGGGGGATATAGAGGGAGACAGAGAGGGGGAATAGAGAGAGAAAGAGGGGTAGAGAGAGTGAGACTGAGACTAACAACAAGGAGAGAGAGAAAGGGTGGAAGAGAGGTGGAAGAGAGAGGGGAGTGAGGGACAAAGGGGCAGAGAGAGAGAGAGAGAGAGAGAGTGGAAGAGGGGGGGGGATATAGAGGGAGTGGGTGTGAGAGTCTAAGGCATGTCAAGGTAAGGTCTAGCTCTAGGTATTTCCATGCCTTGTGATGTATAAATCTTGCCATGTATAGGAGTGTAAGGGAGAGAGAGGGAGACAGACAAGGGGCGTAGAGAGGGAGAGGGAGAGTGAGATAGAGAGCGAGGGGGGTAGATGTAGGAGAGGGAGAACAAATATAGATAAGGAAGGAAATGATTTTTAGGAGTGCGCACACGTTCCTAGAGCGCATGCGCACTTGTTTGAATTCAAATTTTTTGGGAAATATTGACAAGGTGTGCATTGACTTGGTTGGCTTGAATTTAGGTTCAGGATGAAAAACCTAGTGGTTCAGTCTGCAAATTCATAAAAACCTTCATTTTTGTGTATACCCCTCTATATCTTTGTCTTAGATGTTATTTTTATATAGGCTAAACAATTCAGTTGTTGACGAAATTATAGACATAGATCGAGTCGGGTATGCAGATTATATATATATATATATATATATATATATATTATTGTTTACTATTTTTAATCTATTTTTGTCTTCACATGTATCAAAATCCTATAATACATCTCTCTTATTTCTGCTACAACTTTTTCCCGACTTAATCATTTCTCAAATGATTTATATGTGGCACAAGAGGAGACCGATACCTATGATCTAAAAAAATAAATTTGTTTTGATCATGTTAAGACCCTTTTAGCATGCGTGAACAAAAGACATTGTAATTTCAGGCATATGTTGACTTTGATAATTTTAAAAAAATATTAAATTAATATTAAAATTTCCAAAAAATAGACGACACAAGAAAAACGAGTTCTCTACATGTATACAAGTTTTTGGAATGAAATTACATCGTTAAGACACTCAACACCTACACAAACAAAAACATATACATTATTTTGTTGGAAAAATAAGATACCGCTATTAGAAAAAATCAAATTTGACCTATTTATTCACAATGTCTATGAATATAAGTTGTATATTCGGAAACATAATTCCATTTCCTACGTTTCATATTCTTACACCATATTCAAATTCATTGTGAAAGTACCTTGAATAATCCCTCCAAGTTAACATATTGTTATTTTTCCAGGTTTGTATTGCCACTAATGCATCATGAGAGACCATCATTAGCTTGCACTTACCCTGGATCAAGCTTCAAATGTGTATAGATCCCAAGGAGTTGATGAGGTGTGAAACGCTCAAAATAACCCATGAAAAATTTGGAGGACAAGAAGCACCCATGATGTTGAGGAAACATGACCAAGCATCCATGGAAAGCTAAGCGACCATGATAAATAATACCATTATCATCAACAAATGGGAGAAGTATAGTAGAAGAAGGAAGAAAAAGCACACTAAAATGACCCATCATTGTATCAGATCACTATCAAGTAACAATTCAAACATATCTAGAATGGTGATTTTCCTTGTCTCCTTCACATGAATCTAAGTGTATCAATTAATTAGTTTCTAAATGCAAGTGTTGCATGGCAGCTTAGTCCTTATGATGGACGAAGTTGGGATATTGGACAAGTCCACTCATTAGTTGTTGTGATGTTGGACATGTCCACTGATTCCTTTCCTTTCTTAGAGGTGGGCTCATGGCCAAAAAACTAATACAACATGTTTTAACACTCAACATGGAAACTCCCTTCATTACTTGGCAGGGATACCACACAACACTTGTTTTCTATGGGGACCCTCACACTTTGTGCATGCAACCCAATATTTTTCAATTATGTACACCATATTGACTATTGCAAAATACATATGTTATCTTACACTTGGATGAAAAAGAAGAATTTTGGATTTGCAAATGTTGTTAGAAGAATGTTTCCTTAAAAACTATTAAAGACAAACTTCATAATGAAGTGTCTTTCTTATAGGATATACTGATAAACATCACATTGATATTTCTTCGCTATGGGATATTGTTTTTGAATTACAAAATGATAATATAAGACTTATGGAGAAGGTTGATGTATATCTAGACACTAACATCCAACTACAATATGAAGTCAATCAATTGCATGATTGAAGTTATCTGAATTTAGAGTGATAATATCACTCTTTGATGATTATTGGTACTTGAAGGAGGGACGCCTCTGATGTTCAATTTGTGTGACGTAAGAGAATACTGGTGAATTTGAATTTGAGAAATTACTGGTGAATCGGTAGCCTGTGAGTGATGGAATTTGACATGCAACTCGCCCGTCATGACATAATTTACAGATCAAATACGGTCAAAACATCGGTATACCCGTCATCAAAATTCTTTAAAATGCGTATTACGTTGAACAA
This sequence comes from Picea engelmannii, assembly GCA_009831015.1. Classification (NCBI taxonomy): domain Eukaryota; kingdom Viridiplantae; phylum Streptophyta; class Pinopsida; order Pinales; family Pinaceae; genus Picea; species Picea engelmannii. The sequence goes on along the minus strand of ML828485.1, from coordinate 22,634 downwards.
ATTTCATCAAAGTTGTTTAAAATGCGTAGTACGTTTAACAAATTTGGCATAACCATCAAATTTGACAGGTGGAATCGGTTTCAACTTCCAACCCTCGGAGCAGGGATGGAATTTGACGGGCAAATTTCTAGTCACAGGGTGATTTGCTCGTCAAATACGTTAATTTTTTTGACAAGTCGTCAATATTTTTAGTGAAATCTGTCAAAACGTACATCTGAGTAAACCGTCAAATTTGAAAGGTTGTTGGGATTTGAAATTCCAACCCTGCCTCAGAGTGTAGTTGTAGTTGCAACTGTATAAGAGAAAAAAAATTAACAGAGAAAATGTGTACACCAAGTTAGTACTAGCAAGAACTCCTGAAACACTTTTATATGGGTGTCCACTGTCATGTTAGGAGACACGTATGGTACAATGAATTAATATTAATCATTTAACATATTTATATGGGTGTCCACTGTCATGTTAGGAGATGCATATGGTACACCAAATTAATATTAATCATTTAACATATTTATAGATTCTACTTTTTTGTTTTGAATTTATTACTTCAAAAAAAATATGTTTTTAATCATTAAGCTCAATCAAATTGTTTCAAAAAATTGTATAAAAAAATGAAGTGGATTAACTCAGGAGTAATCTTTCCTTCCGAGTTAATTTTCATGCAAATTTTTCTGCAATGCAATTTTGAATTTTTGATTGATCTAAAAGTTTAATCGATTTTCTGAACATCTGATCCATGTCAAACTTAAACTACCCTTGAAAATATGGTTGGATTCAGACCCATTTTATTTTGCCTGAAAAAAGGAAAAATTGCTCCCTAGTTAACTTCTAAAAAAATTATATAAAGAATAAATAAACAATACAATGATTATATCATAAAAAAGAAATAAGTACAATGATTATATCAGAAGAAAAGAGATGAGTACAATAGCCATATCGTGGGTACAGAATTGTACAACTGCAATACCATGGGGACATGCAGACAACCATGGTGGGGATTATGACGCGTTATGAATTGCAGAGTAATTGTTGCTGAGAAAAAATACAATTTTTGAAGATACTTTTATGTGGTTTTCAAAACCAAAAAACAAATTTGTTTGAATTTTTCGATTATTATCTAATATTTTCCCACCTCCACTCTAAAATTATCTTTTTGATGGTCTAGAAGATTATTTTGGTGAAGTTCATCTTTCTCTTCAAAAAGCTTGGTGAAGAATTAAGAATAAAAAATTAACACAGCTGAATAGTGAGAAAAGATGCTTACAAAATCATCCATCCATTAATTAAGAAACCGCATATATTTATAATTTAGAGACTCCACAACAAACTTTGAATAGACCCCTAAAGTTGTGGATCTAAAACCACTCGCATGTTAACGTTGAACTTTCATACAACAAACTAGGAACAATGTAGTAACAATTTTCTAATTTGACAACATTCTAGATGTTTTCATTTAGACATTATTTCAACATTCTTCTTAATGGAGAAAAAGATTTTCTACAACAAAGCATAACATAAATAAAACAAGTGACATACTTACTGATCTATGTCTCAACTAGACTTAAAAACAGTACAAAGGACAATTCAAACATAACCTTCAAAATTTATTTCAACTAGCCATAACATTTTGATGATAAAGAAGAATACAAAAAAGTAGGTAAAGAAACTGTGAAGTTAAAATGTAAGAAAAAAATATCCTCTTTCTTAATGTGTTCTTTGTCCCTTAATTGGAAAAGCCCCTTATCTTTGTAAGTGAAATTATGAAGCATAATCCTCATTTGAATGTTATTTTTAGCAAGAATAAGTGTTATATTGTTGATAAAAATAACAAAACTATGGTTAACATGTGCCTTGAAGAACAAGGATTGGATTGTTTAGATTGGTCAGTGATGATATGGTCCAAGAGCATGCCTTAGTGGCCAAAAGTGGACAAGACATGGTACATTTTGGCATCATAGATATGACCATGTATATCTATGTTATATTTCTTTTTTTCTATTAAAAAAACTCGTGATGGCCTTCCATATATTTTGGATCAACAAGATGTCATGTGCAAAGTGTATCTTGTAAGGAAACAACATAGAATGCCATTGGGAAGGGAAGGCTTGGAGAGTCAAAGTTTTTCTAGTTAATTCACGTAGATATTTGTGGGCTAATGAAGACATTATTTATTTTAAAACTATGGTCTAGAAACAATGAGGTAAAAGCATCAATTTTTTTTATGAATAATGGCGTGGTGATTTTTCTCTCATAGTTTTATTGATTTTTTTTAATTAAGAAGGTATACAAAAATCTCATTGGTAATGTGCATGTTAGACAACAAATCCATTCCTAATAAATATTGGCTAGAGGAAATATTGTTAATCTTCTCAAGAGGTCTCCTACTAAGGTGGTCAAAACAATGACTCTAGAAGAGGTTTGGGCTAAGAAGACTTAAGCAAGTCATCTCAAGGTTTTTGATTCAATTGTTTATGCATGTTTTATGATGAGAAGCACAATAAATTGGATTCAAAATGCAAAAATATAGGGTATAGTGATTATTATAATCCTTATAGATTGGTTAATAATGAAGCTCACAAAGGTGAATGCAAGTTTATTTCCCTTTAACTTGAGCCATAAATTAGGTTTGAAATTGAGTGCATATCACTAAGAAATATATTGTTATGATTATGAAATTCAAGCATGAGGTAGGGAAAACCTCTAGGAGTGATCTCCAAGAAGATTTTAGTCATACTAATCCTTAAATCAATCCAAATCAATAAGATAAAAACTTTGATTTGGAAAATCACGAAGGCAAGAAATGTCTTATAATCCAATTAACAATGTTTACCTAAATAATTTCCCTCAGTTGAGGAACGAAGGTCCAAGATTACTTAGAAAATTTGGCAAGAAATATGAATTATTTACGCTTTAATTGATAACATTCAACATTATTTTGAACCTCATAGTTATGAATAAGAGGAAGGGCATTGAGAATGGGAAAGATTCTTGAAAAAAGAATATGATGCACCTCATAGTTATGAATAAGATAAAGGGCATTGAGAATGGGAAAGATTCTTGAAAAAAGAATATGATGCATTGATGAAAAATCAAACTTTGGAGAATTTTTTAGCTAATAAAATAACTATTTGTTATAAATGGGTATAAAAGATAAACTATAAGGCATATGAGACACTTTAAAAGCATAAAGTAGGGTTGGTTTCAAAGGGCTTTGTTCAACCTAAACAAATAGATTATGAGGATACTTTTGCACCAAGTACCAAGTTGGTCACAATCAGGTCGGTTCTAGCTCTTGTTGCACATTTTTGCTGAAATATTTATCAAATGGATGTTAAAAGTGCCTTCCTCAATGTTTAGTTGGAGGAACAAGTTTATATGTGCCAACCTTGTGGATTTCAAGTTCTAAAAAGGAACAAGGGTTATCCAAGCTAGTTAAGGATCTCTATGGTCTCAAGCAAGCTCCTAGAGCTTGGTACTCCAAAATTGACAAACATTTGAGAGCCAATAGATTTAAAAGAAGTTGTTATGATTATAATATCTAAATTAGAAATGAGGATGGTGATGTGGTGATTTTGGTGATATATGTAGATGACATCATCTTAAAAAATAATGAGTTTAGGGAAATTACCAAGTTAAATATAAATAAATTCCACTTTTGATATGATACCCTTAGGCCTCCTACATTATTTTTTAGGTGTAGAAGTATGGAAGACAACAAATGTGTTTTCTCTTCACAATCTAAGTATGAAAAAGGTTTCTTATATAGTTTCAAGATGGTTGATCTAAAATTTCATCTACAACTACAAAGAAAGTGTTGAAACTTTCAGGAAAACAAACTCAAAATCAATACATGAGTTAATTTATAGAAAACTAGTGCAAAGTTTGATTTATTTTTTATTCGGATTATTTTCGAACGAAATGAAAGCAAAGATATTACAATGAAATACACATAAATATTTATAGAAATAGAGAAATACAAAAATACATGATTTCTATTAATGAAATAAATGTACAGAGACTGTAAAAATACAGATTGCAAGACTTGTTAGAATGGTGGCAACTTTATCTCTGAGGAGAGATGTGACGGTTGTGCTCATTTGCAAGAATATGATTACAATGAGGCTCTGACGACATTTTTATGATAAACATGAATTCCAAAACCCTAGACATCCAAAAACCTAACCCTAGGAGATGAAGCGCCAAAAGTCATGTGAGCCCCGTTGGGGTAAGTTAGTACATCAACTTCCCGAGATCGTAACTTTTGCATATGATCTTTGTTTTAGGCATGTGATAGCCCGTTGGAAAGGTATTTTCGAGAACTACGCATTATGCCATCAAACTTTTCCTATGTGTACAGTTTGATTGTGTCAAGCCAAGAAAACACTGTTTAGGGCCCCAAAATGGCCCTGGAAGTACAGAAAGATGTACTAACATGAAAACTTCCAAAATAAACTAGTTGGAATATGTGGGAGGCCACCAATATCCACCTAGATGTTGTGTAGGGATTCAATACATCCTTGGAAGTGCAAAACCCACAATTACAAAGAAATGTCCCCATTACAGAGAAACATGCTTAATTGAAAATGGTCAAGATGAACCAGTTGGAATTTGGAATAGGTGGGTGGCCACCAATATCCACCTAGATCAATTTTACAACCACTGGGCTTGATATTAGTTTTGAAGTCATCTACATATCCAAGTTCATGACAAATTCCAAAGAAGCATGTTTTACAACAATAAAAAAAGGGTTTTGAGATATGTCAAAGGTACAATAGATTTTGGAATATTATATAGAAAAAAAGAAGAACTTTAGCTAGTTGACTATTCATATTTTGATTGGACATGATCTACATGTGATTGAAAATAAATAAAGAGTTATGTGTTCAGTCTTGGAATAGGTACAATTTTATGGGTTAGCAAGAAACAACATGTTGTTTCACTTTCCTCTACCAATGTAGAGTACATGGAAATAGTAAAAGGGGCATTGAGGAAGTTTAGATTAAGATAATACTTGCAAATTTAATGATTGAAGAGACTAGGCCAACCATTCCTTTTGTGATGATCAAGGAGTTCTAAAACTAGAGAAGAATCATGCATTTCATGAGGGAAAAAATCATATAGATAAGCATTGTCATTTTACTCAAAAACTGGTAAAAGATGAAGAAGTTGAACTATAATATTATACCATATAATAGAAAATTACAAACATTCTCCCCAAGCCACTCAATACACATAAATTTGTCAAATTTAAAGATAATCTTTGTGTATTTTATAGAATTATTATTAAGGTGAAATGTTAATGCAATTATTTAATTAATGATCATTTAACACTTTATGTATATAGGTTAACTTAATAACAATGCATTAAGTTATTAATAAAGTACTTTTTTAATAGTTGTACAAATAAATGAGAAATAAGTTATCTAACTTCTCTCTCTCATCTCTCACAAAGAAGTTATGTAACTTCTCTCATCTCTCACATATGTAGAAGAAATTTTTGAAGCGTGTAATACAATATGAAACTGTATTTCTTCTCTCCTTTAAGTTTTTCCTCTCCATTCTTCTATGTGTGTAAAAATATATATTGAGGAAAGGAAAGACATAAGAGAATGGATCCTATTAAGTTGTTCCTCCAAGAATCCCTCACGCCACAAAGGAATGAAAAGGATGGATTATTTTTCCCAAATACTTCAACGAATCCCAACAATGATGGAGGCACCTTCATCTAGTGGTCATTTGGGATGAATAACACCCTTAAAGCTACAGGTTGATTTTGATATCCCTATGTATGAAGGCAAGATAAACACATAAGCTTTGAAAATATGGTTAAATCAATGAAAGGGTTATTGCTTTATTCATAACATTTCCAATAGTGAGAATATTACCATCTCACTCTTGAAGTCCCTTCACCATGTCAAAAAATTATGGGATACTTAATATGTGTATCATTCTAGAGATGATTATAGATCATATGAGATATAACCCACTTTGAGGGATTGCCAATGCCCTAAAGGAGGAGTTATTATTTACATGTTAAAACTATGAAGACCAGTACATAAGATGGAAAATACTATCCCAAGGAAAATACTAGAGTGTGTTGGAGTACACCAACACATTTCATCCCATGTGTAAAAAGTTGGGTATCAGGGCCTCTTAGTGGCACTTGGTTTTAAAATACCATTACAATCTACACATATACATCCAAATAAAAATGTAGTTTTTGAACATCTCTTTCCTAGGAATAACCTATTGTTATGTTGTCAAGATTGATTTTTTTTATGGATAAAAGGTAAGAAATAGTTTCAGGCCAATAATCAGTTGCAAAATAAAAAAGGTAAAGGTAGAACTAACTCTAAGAAGAAAGGATGGAGCAAGGATAACAAAACTCAAGACAATTAGTCAAAAAAACATGCAAAGATGAAGAATGAAAAATCAAAGGACACAAGAAAATGGTGCAACATCCATAATATCCCTTGGTACAACAATGATGAATGTCATTCTTGATAGTTGTTGTTGGCCGAAATGAAATCATTGGACTTTGATTCATAATATACTACCAATCCCATGTGTTATTATTGGTCTTTATTTTTCCTATACTAAGTAGTCCTAATCTTGAAATGCAATGACATATGATATCTAGTATGGGGTTATCAGAGCAACTAGAACATATGAAAATGATCACATTTTCAAGGTTAGGTAAAAAAATGCCTTTGTCTCCCTGAAATAAGAGATAAAGCCACTCACATTGGGTCATTTTCAACTCCCCTTTTGACAACGTAAACAATTATCACAACATACCCTTAATTTTGTTTTTATCAAAGTTGATCACTTGAGGGGCACCCAAAGTACATATATATTTGGAAGCCTCTAGAATATGGATGTATTCTTCATGAGAAAAACATAAAAGGGCCAATAAGCATATAAAACGGCCTCCTTCACTTGGGGTTGTGATCATGGATTTTAGATCTTAAATTGATCTAGGATCTCTTAAATAGATCTTGATCTTGGATGTTGATCTATTTTTTTGACAAAGTTTATTCTTCTCATATAAAGGAATTCCCAATTTGTACCTTTGTGTAGACTACTTTCCCAATTTGCACCTATGTCTCTACTTGTCCAAGTTACTTATGGAGAATTAGGAGAAATCCATTAAACACCATAACAATAGAGATATCATTAAGAGGAACAAACCCCAAGGAGAAAGGAACTTGATCCATCTGATAATAGAAATATATGGATCCACTATTGTAGTTGTTTCTATTTGTAATAGAATATTATTTCTCAATGTGCCCACCCCCTGGACCACCAATATTTTCTTGTTTTTGGTTTAATGTTGCTTATCATGTTTTCCTTTCATTGAATTAATTAAGTAGACACATATTTTCTACTTTACTTTGTGTGGTAGACCTAGTGTTTTTACATTATAGAATAGGGAAGGTGTTTTTTCTTGTCTCGTGTGAAGCTTATTTGGATCTAATTATTCATCATCTTGTTTCTCTAGCTCAACTAAAAAGATTGGATGATCCATCAAAGCCCTAGTTATCTTTTTTTCATGATTTTTTCAGAAGTGTAAAACTCTATTTATTTTTCCTTTCACTAGCATACCAATCTTCTAGTGGGAAATTAGTAGAACATACAATATGAAAAATCTCATCAACAAAATGGAAAATACACAAGGGAGAAACATATTTCCTTTTTAATATATTCTATAGATTGGGCTTATGTATTTCCTATGTGAATTTTCTCTTTGGTTTTACATTAATAACTTGATCTGTGTGGGATCTATGACACCTGAAGGCCATGTGAACGTTCCTTGACATTCATTCTTAATTTTCTCAGTTTTCTCTTGGTAGCATTATTGTTTAGACATATTTAGCACTATAATGATATTAATTGAAGGAAACCAACGTTGTTAGCACTTAGTGATGAAATAATCATTTTTCGTTTTTAGGGAAATTTTCTCGTTTGCTTTCTCTCTATCTACACATTGATGCTTCTATAGGGATTTTTCTAGCATTGTAGCACCTCTATCCTCTATGTTTCAACGTTATTTCCATTTTAAGCATTTACATGAATATATGTCCTACAATATCACACATTAAGATCACACATTGCACATGTATTGTATTTAGCAACAAATTATCAAATTCATTGGTTTATGATATTTTCCTAGATGGGTTTCATGAAAGAGTGAAAAGAAAACGACTGTGCAATATTCATTAAGTGACAAACCTTAAATTAACTTATACTTATATCCTATTTTTTCCTAGAACATCAAGATTAGATTAGTCTATTTCTAATATTAGACTGTTCTATGTATTTGGGTTATTGATATTTTTTCTCAATTATTGATCATGTGTAGTCAAGCTAAGTTGATTTTTATAACATAAAAATTAACCTTGAGACACTAAATAAACCATGAGAATAATTTATTAATTAACCCATCATTTGTTTTCTCTAAATTAACCTTTGAGACATATTAGTTTCATATTCTCCTAGAATTTCCCCTTGTCTCTTTATCTTGATCACCGCCAATTGGTGAGATTTTCCCTCTAATAGGCCCATTGTAGCAACTTATTATAGTGTATCATGGCCAGTGTTTTAGTGAATAACAACCTTACACCACTTGGAAATGTTGGTGCACTTATCATGACTACCATTAACCTCCCAAAATTAACCATAGGACTCCAATCTTGGATACATTTTACTCCACATTATACCAATCCTCACCCCTTTCCATCGCCACATGTTAATTTGGTCCTACATCCTCGTTCCCAACCTCCCCAAAATTTGATCTCCAATAAAATCCAAACTAGTAACCAGGAACAATCTAAGAAGAAGAAGAGGAAGTCTATGAAACATAAGAATAGGAACCTTGAGGTAAGGGGGAACTATAGCTAATTTCGAGGAAAAATATAATTCCAACTAGGGTCAAAACAACCTAAACATCCTTTTGTTATTTGTGTGCAATATAATATGTTCAACTCTATCTTGATCTTGTAAAACTTTGAAGATTAAGGGCCCAAATGACTAAACAGATGACCCCACAATAACTTGAAACATTGTTCCAACACTCCTCTCTACATGAACCCACTACTTGTGATGTTAGAGCTCCACCTTCTTTGAACTCTTTGATTTTCCATTACCTTGGAAACATATCCTTTCAACATATCTACAACATTGTTTAGTCAAAATCTCCTAAACAAGGGGTATCCCCCACTAGATATTCTCGTTATAAGAAAAATGGAAGTGTGGACCCTTTATATTATAATGCCATTACCTTTGACTTGGAAACCCTTGTAGAGACATGTCTCCTTTCTTATGAATATTTCTAAATTAGGGTCCTAGGTCATAAATAGTTCATAATTCATCAATGCATACTATATCAAGGATCCTCCTCTTATGTTATGTCATTATATGTTTGGTAGTTTTAAAGTTCCCCTTCCCTTGTCACACTTATGACCACACTATGTGCCATTCATGGTAGACAATGTGAATATGTAGGAATTTTCCTTATATACCAATTGAGTTTTAAGTTGTAAGACTATTTTAGCCATTGTATCAATTGGGCATGATTATGTATATGCCATGAAAACGCATGTGTGTTCTCTCTTTTGAGTGATTAAATTTTCACATGAAGGACATGTTCTCACCATTGATAAACTCCCATAACTTAATCCTCAACTACATTTGACTAAAAATAATGCCCTGCCATTAATTTCTCATACTGAGTTTGATCCTATTATTTTGTTGGAAAAACATCCTTTGTAAATGCATCATATGATCACTTTTACCATTTGCACAATATCTACTTCCAATAAGCATGAGCTTTTAAATCCTTTGAATGAATTAGGTTTGGAGATTGAAGTTGTACCTTCACCTTTGGGGTAAAGGAACCAATTTCTCCACCCATGTGTGAAATTTTCTTTGTCACTTCAACCATGATATGCCATGACAATGGAGAATTCTTAGATCCCATGAATTCCTTAGATACTCTTTTGGATGACCTCCATCTAGGTTGTTCTATTGACATTCTTCCTAGGCCAAACCAATCCACTAACTGACCCTTAGAATATATTTAAGCTTGGTGATGCTGATTGTTTCCATGCCTCTTTGCATGCCCCATCTTATTTTAAAGACAATTCCTTAGCCCAATTTTTCAGAACATAGATTCTTGATGTTTTCATCGATTGAGATGCTCTTGAAAAATTTAAGGTTTTGAATACTTCCATGAATTTTATAGCTCACAAAGATTCTATTAAAACTTTCCAATTGTTGTTTCCTTAGGACAGAACCTTTAATTGATCTTTTGGTACCATTGGATCATTCTCTTAACCATGGTTGGCTTGGTAAAGTTTATTCCTGAATTGATATATAGAATTAGGATCTCCCTCTATAATGTTGCATCTAAACCTTTTTCCAATCAAATTTATCATAGGATCATCCCCATTGAATGTTGGTGAGTTAGGCCATCTTACTTCTTCACCTTTGCATGCATTTGATGATAGAACCTTCCTATGATGGGTTTCCCTATGGTAACACCACTTTTTCATTTAACATACAGCCTAAGATTTTTCCTTAGGACCGAGAGCCCTTATAGATAGATTTTTCAGATGGAGCCTCATTCTACTCTCTTGTCTACTTTTGTCCATTCCCATAGAAGCTCCCACCCTTTCTGTCGGTTGTTTGTTGTTGCACATAGTTTTTTATCACTTGTTGCTTGTTTTCTTTGTTACACTAATTACATGTAAATATTCATTATTAGAGGGGAGGCACATGCCAAGTGTGTTCACCAATTGCTCTGTATCTTCCACCTTGCTTGCTTTAGACCATATTTCAAGTATCTTCCCTCATATGCTTGGGAACACATTTTCTTGTAACACGAGCACCTCCCTCCTCTCTTTACTCTTTCATTCTTTCAAAATGAAAAATCCAAAAGTGTCATAAAAATCAAAATTTGAGGGGAAGAAAGGCACTCCTACGAGTTAGGGGCTTTTCCCAATTTATTAAGTCCCTTGAGTCTTATAATGAGTACTCATTATTGTCTCCCTTGATAGAGAGAGGTATCTGAGCTTGTCGGTTTCCTACTTGCTTCTCAGGACTTGCTTTCTAAGCATCCCTAGTCAGCGTTCAACACCTAGAATCTACATAAAGTCACCCACGTGTGTCCTTCAACCGAGTTATCATGGTCACTAAGTTTTTTCAAGACCAATTTCATCATCGAAATTGAACTTTGTTAAACCAATTTTCCTACCAATCCTTACTCATCCTTCCACCTTAGGTTGAGTCACTTCCCCATCATATCATTCACTTCCCCGTGATATCCTTTGAATTGGAAGCTACTACCCATGTTAGTGTTTTCCTTATTTCTTCATGTTAAGGGATGTCTTGGGTCACCCTTCCCATGTTTGGCTAGTTCCCTTGGGTCGACTCTATTGTATTAATCATTCATCAAATGTATTGTTACCTCATTGTTTAAAGAAAACCTAATCCATCCTCAACAAAGCAACAACCATTCAATCACTTGATTGTGTTTAAGGCAAAGTATTACGTAGTACATTTAACAAATTTGGCATAACCAGCGTAGTACGGTTAACAAATTTAGCATAACCATCGAATTTAACAGGCGGAATCGGTTTCAACTTTCAACCCTCACAGTGCGGTTGTGTCTCTGTAAGAGAAATTAAGTAAAGAATCAGGGAGTTGTACAATGATGAGGAAAGAGGCGCGTACAACCGCCATATCATGGGTACAGAGTAGTACAACTGCAATACCATGGGGACAGGCTGACACAAAAGTTCAGAAAAGAGTGTTGGGATATGTCTTTAAAAAGGAGGATAGCCAAAATTGAAGTGAGGAAGGAGAATTAGTAGTCAAATTGATCAAATATTAAAAATTTATAGTGAAAAAGTTGAGGATAATAAAATAATGAAGTATTCAAGTTATCCTTTTGAAATAAGATATCAAGTTGTTCATCTAAAGCTTAAGTTGTTCATCTGGTTAGCGGCTAGAGGAAAAATCCTTTCCTGGGAGGCTCTCAGACATAGAGGTTGGGAGGGCCCTGGCATTTGCCCACTTTGCAAACTTGCTGCAGACGATGTGCATCATCTCTTGGTCCAGTGCAAATTTACACAGGAGGTTTGGCATCTTATAAACAAATCTTTCTCCATCCATGTGGACTGGAAAGGACACACTTTCCCTGCTTGTTTTTCTAACTGGATCTCACATAAATCCGCTCCCCCAACATTGGTTGTACACATTTGCTGGCAGGTATGGACAGCGAGGAACAAAGTGATCTTTGACGACCGTCCTCCTTCCATCCAGGCGGTAATTCATAGAGTTTGGGCCTCCTTCCATTGGCTCCCCCCCTCGTACAAGTTATTTACTCCCAAATTCTGTGAGATCTCGTTGATAGATGGGTACACGCTGGCGTGTTTTGATGGAGCAGCGGCCTCCACTGGTCATTGCTGCGGGGCTGGTGGTTTCTTCAAATCTCATTCAAAGAGAACTACTTATTGGTACATAAACTGTGGGGAGGGCACGAATACAAAAGCAGAGTTATTGGGACTTTGGACTACCCTCGCCCTTGCCTCTCTTTGGTCACTTGATCACTTACTTGTTCTGGGAGACTCGCATGTTGTTATCGACTGGATCAAACACAAGTGCCAACTCCACTCGGTCCAGATAAAAGGCTGGAAAGATAAAACTCTGTCTCTCACAAAGCTCTTCATGGACATCAAGTATCAGCATTTTTCGAGATCACATAACAAGATGGTTGATGCTCTTTCTAAAAGAGCCCTCACAGGGGAGGTGGGGAGACTTTCGATATATCATTGTGAAGATGGCATTGAAAGTCACATCTCCTGCATAAATCTGTTCAATTGAGGTGGACAATCGCTCTGTATCGTCTTTGACTTTTTCTGTTTATGGTGTATAACATCGGTGGTCTGCTACAGCCTTCTATTTTTCCCCTGTTGGCCGCTCTTTTGACACTGTCTGTGGGCTGACAGCGAAACTACTCTTTGCTTTCCGTGAGATATTTCATCTTTTTGGAATCCTCTTCTGGTGGGCGAGCTTACTGGTTCAGTTATTTTTTACCATGATGGACACGCGTACAGAGTTGGCATTGTCTCATTGTCATCTCTTCACTGTCGATTGGATAGCAGCGGATCGACTTTGATTGACTGTTGTGTGAATATCCATTCTGCTGTTTTGATGGTGTAGCCTGATTGACTCTTGTGTGTATCCTTTCTTCTGCTTTGATGGAGTAGCCTGGTGTAATTACAGTTCTGAAATTTCTGGTAACCAAGCTCGACAGAGCTAGATATGTAAATGACATTATAACCCTTTTATAATATCGAGTAATTTTTTCTTGGAAAAAAAAGTTGTTGAGAATAATAGAATATTAAAAATTGGGATAGATTAGTAATAGAAAAAAAATTCATAAAGATTAATTAATAATGTTGATATGAAAGAAATTAATTATGAAAAATAAAATTTGAGATAAAAGAGTGATAACGTTGTTATGAAACAATCATGATGATAATAATGAGAAAGAATTAAATTAAATAGACAAAGAGAAAACAAAGAATTAAGAAGGCTTCCACAAGTTGGAAATGATGAAACATAGGGAACAATTAGAATGAGAGGAACCGAGTAAAGCTAGAAGATAAAAAGGAAAGGAAAGGATGGAAATAGAGTTACCAATGAAAACATGTAACTAGTTTAATGTTGAAGGGGTGGATGGTGGGTTTGGAGGATTGACTAAGTTTGTAGTCATCTTTGCAATTAAAATTATTAAGATGTTTTCCAATTTCAAGAGATGATAAGGCTAGATGATGAGGCTAGAGGAGTAATAAGGAGTTGAGGCTAGAATTACACCAGTATGGTTGATTTGGCAATTCAATTGTACTTAGTATCAATGATACACTTGAGCTACGTCTAAAAGCTAGAGCAAAATTAAATCCTTTTTCCATAAATTTATGACCATGAATGGAGTAGAAGAAGGGGAGGAGAGGTACGATTGTGTGTAAGGCGGTCCAAAGAGGGTAGAGAGAGGGTGAGATTATTAGCAAAGGATGCTCAAGAAAACATGGTCAGACCTTGGATTATGAAACAGGTTAGGGTTATTGTTGTAATCAGAGATTATTAATGAAGAGGAAGATTAACGAGAAATGGAGTTCGAGGATTTTGAGAGGTTAGAAGAATTAAATTGGGAAACGAACATAAGATTTTAGGCTAGATTCAGGTTTTGGATAAGGGTGCAGTTCTTGGTATCCTGGTCGTAGATTGGTTCACACTACTAGGTAAAAATACCACTCTTAAGATCACCAATTTTGTTTAGAATTGAAGTAGAAGCATTGATGGGATTTGTAATGTAGGTGGTGATGTCGGAGACTGGTAGAGAATAGGTTTGATCCACAGGGTGTCCTCAATGTTGGAGGTGATTGATATATCATTCAAAATTAGGTTTTTTGATGTCTAGTTCGAGGTTAGGGTTTTTATATGCGTCGCGTTGAATGGTAGCAAGTTTGAGAGTGTCAGGTTCAGGATTAGGGTTTTTATATGCGTCATGTTGAATGGTAGCAAGTTTGAGAATGTCAGGTTCAGGATTAGGGTTTATGTGTAAATCACACAGACTCGAAATTAAAGCTTTGTTAGGCTCAGAGGATGTGACACAAATAGTGGATGTTGTTGGGGACGAGGTGGAGGTAATGAGGCTAGGTAATGGAGAGGCATGATGAACTGACAATGTATTATGAGATAAAAGAACAATGTAAGGGACGTATTCTAGAAATTGAAACAAGAAGAAGCAAGCTAATGTTTATGAGCATAAAGATGAGGATTTTTATGTTTTCATGGCTAGGAATAAAGAGTTCGATGTGAACAAGTTTTAATTGGTATATTGATTCCAATGTATCACAAAATTTCTATAAGAAAGGATCGGTGTTTTGATTTTGTAGTACATTAAAAACAAGTTCTAATTTTGTGATTTTGGTGGTGGAGAAGAACACAAAAATGTAGGTAAAGGAATGTGCATTTACAAATGCAAGGTAAAATGTTCCTCTTACTTAACGTGTTATTTTTTCTTGGATTGGAAAAGCATCTTTTGTTTGTGAGAAATTATGAAGCATAATTTGTTAAGGACCTAACCTCCCTAACCCCTCACGTAGGTAGAATAATATATTTTCCATGTAATAAAGGCCAACATTAGTTAATAAGTTCTATTTAATAAACGTGAACAAGTCAATGTAAGAAGACCTAATAGAAGCTTCTACTTCTAGAAATATCTTCCTCTAGAATGTTCTTTAGAAGATAGAATTAGTATAAATAAGAGTAAGAAGCATGAGAAAACTTTGTCTTAAGAATTATTGTAATAGAGAATTGCTCTATTGGAGGTTGCCCCCTCGAAGAGGCAAGTGAACATTGATTCCTATCATTAAAGGTATTGTTTTTGTTGTGGTTCTCTACATTTTATTCTTTCCCTGGTATTTTTCTGTAGTATTTTCGTTTTCTTCTTAATATAATAGATCGAGTACCTAACAAATGGTATTAGAGCACTTTACTCTACAAAAATTGTGATATTTTTTTTTAGGGTAGAGACGAGCACTATCGGCCTATTTAAAGCACAAAGATATGTCGCTCAGCGCGTAAAACTGCAGTGGGGAAGACTACATGCAAGAAATACAGACGGTTTCATAGGGTTGCCTAGAAACAAACATTTCACCTTGTTGGAAACCTATGTAACCCTTGTTGGTACCCTTCGAGTAGTACCGCATTGGATAAAATATGTACTTGGTCATCACTCCCACATACAGGCAGGTATATAAGGAGTTCCCTGGGTCTCCTGAAACCATCTCTATATTAGTCGATCAGTCACCTAACTGTTATGGTGCCACCAAGAACATCAGTTGGGAAGATATTCTCTAGTACCTAAGTAATCGGGTAGTACGGCTAAGGGTACGGTCGATCCTCCTTAGTTGGTGCCCTGAGATATTGGGTCGAGTACTAATATTTTACCTCGTGCGTATATCAGAGAGATATAGAAAAGGGAAAACCCTTGTCTGTAGGAACCATGTAAACCCTAACCCCTGGGAAATAAACAGAACAAAAAAGGAACAAACGAGATCTATTGCAGCACAACCTTTCCTTATGTAATCTGGTTGTGAAATTCCTACATTTTTTTCCTGTCAACAATTTGGGCCATTCATTATTGCAGTATTTAAGTCAGAGTATAACTCTGGAGAAGTTAAAAAAAAGAGTATATCGATCCCACTAGCACCCTTATTCGAGACCTATCTCATTAGATTCCTTTCTTCACCCTGCTTGCATTGATACCTATCATTTTTAAGTCTTTTCCCGTGGAATCGACCCCCCTTCCTGACACTCTTATTTAGCACATATTCCATTGACTTCCTCTCTTTGCACTGATCATAGTGGTACCATTCTCCAATACAGTTTTTTCTGTGTGGACCCACCCGCCCCTTTCCCTCCCCAATAGCCCACACCTGCAGCCAAGACTAGGATACCCGCACCACTTTCCTAGACAAAGTCAATGAGAAAAATATGAAGGATATCTCCGACCTTACTTCCAACATTGATAGCATAAATTATTGGTTGACCCCCTTAAAAACACTTATTGCAGTAGTGACCAACTTGACCACCATGTGTCAGCAATTCCAAGTAGTAAACAACTTGAACACGTTGTTTAAGCAAGCCTAAGATCTTTTCTCTTTTTCCCCACCTTATATCAATCTAGAAGGCACTGAATCCTCCCATTCCGCGTCCCTTCATTACAACCACTTTCAACGGGACCTGTGTCTTCCTAGAGTGGAGGTGAACAAATTTCATGGCTCAGATCCCATGAGCTGGGTCACTCAAATGGAACACTATTTCTCTTTGCATGGAATTACTGATGAGTTGGAAAAACTCTGTTATGGTGTTCTCTATCTAGATCCTGAATGATGGAAATGATGGCAATGGAGAAAAAATGCACCCCAAGGGTATGTGGCTTGGACACAATTTGTTGCAGAGATTTATGAACGATTTGACACTAACACCCACCATCTAATCCCTTGAAAAAGTTGAAACAATATGGCATAGTGGAAGACTTTATATCTTCCTTTGAGCACTTGGATTTCCGCACGGAGGGCATGTCAAATGCCTTTTTTCAGGAATTCCTTATCAGTGGCCTAAATGATGAAATCCATGCCCACGTCCTCATGGCTCACCCCCATACTTGGATGGAAGATACTAAAAGAGCTAAGGATGCAAAACAAGTAGTCTCCTCCCAAACCAAAAAACCCTCCTTTATTCCTCACAATAAACCCTCCAATCCAGGCCCCTTCATCCACCCCACTGAAAAATACAGAAATTGACCCGAGCAGAAATGGTTGAATGCTAAATCAAGAGTCTTTGCTACAATTGTGATGAAAAATATTTTTTGGGCCACAAGTGTAAGGAACATAAGTTTTTTATGCCCATCCCTAAGGATGTTTTTGACGAAGAGGTAGAGGCTCCCCCGGGTGGTGGAGCTACCTGAGCCAAATGATCTTACTCCACCCTCTGATCCACCAGAAGTTGAACCACTCATTTCACTGAACACCCTCAATGGATTCTCTATTCCCCAAACCCTCAATCTAATTAGACACATTAAGCATCAAAATTTCATCATCCTAATTGACTGTGGCAACACCCATAATTTTATTCATCGTTGCATTTCCCAAGAAACCAATTGTTATATCTGTGAAGTCAACAATTTTCAAATCATGATTTCCAATGGAAGTTACATGAAATGTGGGGGGCATTGTGAAAATGTGTGACTCCAAATTGTTTAGTAAAACTTGAAGTCACATATGTTTGCTATCAACATGGGTGGTTGTGACATTGTGCTCGGTGCAGAATGGTTACACACTCTTAGTTCCATCCTCGTAGATTTTAAGGAATTAACCATGCAGTTCCAACAGGAAGGATATCATTATAAATTCCAAGGAATCACAACAAGCTCCCATGAGATCGTCAGTTCCCATTGAATGGAAAATATTCTCAAAAAAAATCATTTGGGCATTATTTCCCAACTCCATTCCATTCAAGCAGTTGAGACACCCTCTATGCATCATGGCCTCCAGTCTATCCTCTCCAAACACCATGTTGTTTTTTCCACTCCCCATGGACTTCCCCCTTCCGTGGTGTTCATGATCATTCCATTCCTCTAGTCCTAGGTACTATTCCTCCCAATATTCACCCTTATCGTCACCCCTTTGCCCAAAATAATGAAATTGAGAAAATTGTTCAAGAATTGTTCGACACACGTGTTATTCGTCCTAGTACCATCCCCTATTATTCTCCTATGGTCATGGTCCTCAAGAAACAAGTCACTTGGCACATGTGTCCAGACTTTCACACCCTCAACAAACTCACCATTAAAGAAAAATTTCCCATTCCTTTCATTGATGATCTATTGGATGAATTGAGCAATGATCTTCATTCTAACTATGATCAGATACATATGAAAGAGGGAGAAATTCCCAAGACTGCATTTATAACTCATGAGGGTCACTATGAGTTCTTGGTAATTCCCTTTGGCCTTTGTAATGCTCCTTCCACTTTCCAAAGTCTCATGAATCATGTCTTCATCCTTTTCTCCATCATTTTTTCTTAGATTTCTTTGATGATATTCTCATCTATAGTAAAACTTGGACATCCCATCTCGCCCATGTGAATCAAGTTCTCCATCTACTCTCTCAGCACCAACTTTTCCTCAAACAATCTAAATGTGTCTTTGGAGCATCGCAAGTGGATTACTTGGGTCATATTGTAGGCAAGAATGGTGTAAAGGTGGATCCTAAGAAAATTGAAGCTATGTAGGATTGGCTTCGCCCTAAAACTCTTAAGAGCTTGCATGTTTTTCTAGGTTTAACAGGATACTATCTCAAGTTTGTTCATAATTATGTAAAAATTGCAGCACCTCTCACTGCTCTCGTTAAAAAGAATGCTTTCACTTGGACTCCAATTTTTTATCATCTTCCATGCATAGAAAGAGGTTATGTTCATGACTCCAGTCTTGGCCCTTCCTGACTTCAAAAATACTTTTGTCTTGGAATGTGATGCTTTAGGGAAAGGAATTGGGGCAATCCTCATGCAAGATGGTAGGCCTTTGGAATTCACTAGAAAACAACTTTCAAAGAGACATTTGGGCCAATCAATCTATGAAAAGGAAATGTTGGCTATTTTTCATGGCATGGATCTTTGGCATCCTTATCTCTTGGGGAAACACTTCCAAATTAAAATCGATCATTAGAGCCTGAATTATTTTCTAGAACAACGAATTTCATCCCCGAAGCAACAAAAATGGGTTACCAAGCTATTTGGATATGATTATGAGATAATTTACAAAAAGGGAAAATAAAATGTGGTTGCTAACGCTCTTTCTAGGAAGTATGAAGAAGGGTCCCTCTTTTCCCTCTCCTTCATTGTACTAGATTGGATCCAAGTTGTTCTCCAAGAATCATTGCAAGACCCCAAAATTTCTCGCTTGATCCAACAATCGCAACACCATTCTCTAGATTCTTCAGGGTACTCTTCCAATAATGAAGATCTCCACTACAAAGGTTATCCATATTTAACAAAAAATTCGCAACTTAAATCCATGGTACTTTCTAAGCTTCATGCTTCACCCACAACTGGGCATTCAGGGTTTACCAAAACCTATGAAAGGGTCAAAAGTTATTTTTTGGGGGATGGTATGAAACGGGATGTCCGCACCTTTGTGGTTGAATGTGATTTCTTTCAATGCAACAAGGGAGAAATAGTAAAATCCCTAGAAACACTCCAACCGATTTTGATTCCCCCTACTATTTGGAGGGATAATATTATGGATTTCATTGTCGGATTACTTAAATTGAGACATAAGACAATCATCATGGTGGTCGTCGATCATCTTTCCATATATGCTCATTTGTGTACTCTTCAACACCCATTCACCGCATCCATAGTGGCTTAAATTTTCATGGATAATATCTTCAAACTTCATGGCATGCCTCATTCTATTGTCTCTAAAAACGATCCAACTTTCACCAACAATTTTTGGCAAGAATTTTTTAGGCTC
The DNA here is from genome assembly GCA_009831015.1 of Picea engelmannii. Lineage (NCBI taxonomy): Eukaryota > Viridiplantae > Streptophyta > Pinopsida > Pinales > Pinaceae > Picea > Picea engelmannii. The sequence goes on along the minus strand of ML828485.1, from coordinate 2,527 downwards.
CAGGGAACCCACTTGCATCTCATCATCGCCTATCATCTCGAAAATAATGGCCAAAATGAAGTTGTCAACAATTTTTTGGAAACATATTTGCGGTGTTTTTCATCTGATAGACAAAATCAGTGGGCTCAGTGGTCACCCCTAGATGAATGGTGGTACAACACATCTTACCATACAATTCCTCACATGAATCCTCTTGAAGCATTCTATGGACAAAAGCCACCATAGATTCAGTAGGTTGAAAAAAATCTTACAACCTGAGAGGCCTTTATCCGTACCCTTAAAGAAAAATTGGTCATGGCTCATAATCACATGAAGCAACAAGAAAATCAAGGTCATTTCGAACGTCAATTTGTTGAAGGGGACTAGGTGTTTCTTTGTCTGCAACCTTATAATAATTCACTCAAAGATGAACATTGTCAAAAAATTGCTCCCAAATTTTATGGTCTCTATACCATTCGCAAGTGAGTTGGGCATGTGTCCTACCAGTTAGCTCTGCCCAGCGATTCTAAGATCCATCTTGTTTTTCATATCTCATGCTCAAAGGAAGTGATTGGAAATAAGTGCCAAACTCAAACTATTCTCCCTGATTTGGATGAAGAAGGTTCCATGGTTGTAACCACACATAATCTTGGACCAGCACAGGCGTCATCTCTGTGAGTGCACCATCAAGGAAGTGTTGGTTCATTGGAAAGATACAACTCCAGAATATGCCACCTGGAAGCCACCCACCATTCTTTAACAATTTCCTCATCTCAAGCCTTGAGGACAAGGTTTTTCTTCAAGGGGGAGGGCATGTTAGGGACCTAACCTCCCTAACCCCTCACGTAGGTAGAATAATATATTTTCCATGTAATAAAGGATGACATTAGTTAATAAGGCATATTTAATAAATGTGAACAAGTTAATGTAAGAAGACCTAATGGAATCTTCCTCTTCTAGAAATATCTTCCTCAAGAATGTTCTTTAGAAGATAGAATTAGTATACATAAGAGTAGGAGGCATGATAAATATTTTTCTTGAGAATTATTGTAATAGAGTGTTGATCTGCTGGAGTTTTCCCCCTTGAAGAGGCAAGTGAACATTGTTTCCTATCAATAAAGGTATTATATTTTGTTGTGGTTCTCTACATTTTTATTGTTCCGTTGGAATTTTTCTGCGGTATTTTTGTTTTCTGCTTAATATCATAGATTTGGTACCTAACATAATCCTCATTTGAATATTATTTTTATCAAGAATAAGTGTTATATTTTTGATAAAAATAAAAAAAGACGGGGCATGTGCCTTGAAGAAAAAGTATTGTTTAAAATCAATCAGTGATGATATGGTCCAAGAGCGTGCCTTAGTGGCCAAAAGTGGACAAGACATGGGTACACTTTGGCATCATAGACATGGCCATCTAAATCTATGATATATTTCTTTTTCTCTAATGAATTTTTTTTGGATGGCCTTCCATATATTTTGGATCAGCAATATGTCATGTGCAAAGTGTGTCATGTAGGGAAACAACATAGAATGACATTTGGAGAAGGGAAGGATTGGAGAGCCAAAGTATCTCTAGTTAATTCATGCAGATATTTCTGGGCTAATGAATACATTATGAATATTAAAACTATGGTCGAGAAGCAATAGGGAGAAACATCAAATTTCTTATGAATAATGGTGGTGGTGAATTTTTCTCTTGTAGTTTCACTAATTTTTTAATTAAGAAGGTATATAGAGAAAATATACCACACCTTATACTTGGAAACAAAATGAGGTTGTAGATTAGGGATGAAATACAACTATTATTGAAATGGAAAGGTGCATGTCAGAGAAAAATCCATTCCTAATAAATATTGGCTAGAGGAAACACATGCATTTGTGTATCTTCTCAATGGGTCTCCTACAAACGTGGTCAAAACCATGACTCTAGAAGAGGTTGGGTCTGCAAGAAATATTTGGTAATTCATCTCAAGGTTTTTTATTCAACTATTTATGCATGTGTTACTAATGAGAAGCACAATAAATTGGATTAAAAATGAAAAAATAAAGGCTATGGGTGAGTGCACAAAGTTGGTGGATGATAAAGTGGAAATGGGGTGAGAAGGAACCTACACCCGTAGGAACACATGCACGTTTCTAGGAATGTGCACGCATTCCTGATGTGATAGGTTCAGAAAACCTCGAACCTCCATCCAGTGTACCACATAGGGACGCTCTTGGGAACGTGTTCATGTTCCTAAGAATGTGTGCATGTTCCTAAAAAAAATTAAATTAAAATAACTTCCACGCTTTAGGAATGCGCACATGTTCCTAAAGAACATGTGCATTGTTAGGAACAGGAACACGTGTGTGTTCTAGTTGACATAAAATCTGTCTCTCTCTCTCCAACCACTCTCTCCCTCTCTCTAACTCGTTATGTCTCCCTCTCCCTTTCTCTCTACCCCTCTTCCCCAGTTTTATTTTCTCCCTCTTTCCCTCTCTCTATCTCCCCCATTGTTTCCCCCTTCTCTACCCCTCTCTCTGTATACCCCACTCACTCTCTATG
>ML828484.1:24795-59530 GCA_009831015.1 Picea engelmannii | reverse complement strand
ACATAATTTGTATTAAAATTTCTACATGGTATCAGAGCACAGGAAATTGCAGAAGCTGAGTTTGTGATTGGATAGAATTCGAATTTGCAGAAAGAATTTCTTGGTGCTAGAATTGATTCAAGATCAAAATGGCTTTCAATGGCTTGAGGTTAGAGTATGCACTCCAGGGAAGCTCAAACTACATTGCTTGGAAGGATAGGATGGAGGTAGTACTTGAAGACAATGGCTTGAAGGAATTCATTGACAAAGATGTTGCTAAGCTAGATGCTGCAGACGTTGCAAATCTTGATGCATGGAAAAAGAAAGTGGAAACGACGAGAAGGATCCTATTGGAGGGAGTACGAGACCACATTATCTCAAGCCTCCATGGGAAAGTCACACCATATGCAATGTGGAATACTTTGACAGATCTATTCCAAAACAACAACGACCATAGGAAATTAGCGCTCAAAGATAAATTCAGGAAGATCAAGATGGAGAAGGGTGACTCCATTCCAAAATATCTTACTAAGTTTGTCCAATGTCGGGATGAGCTGGGGAGTGTGGGAATAAAAGTCGTTGATGATTATTTGTTGAGATTGGATTTCCTAGGACTTCCCAAGAGTTGGCACAGTTATCAAGACACTATCAATGGAAGGGAAAAATTTCTAGATTGGGAATGACTATGGTCGGATTTGGTGCAGGAGGAGTTCAGGTGGAACACCAAAGATGGATTTTCATCAAAGCATGATGATGAAGAGGATTATTCTTGTTGGAATAGGGGAATACCCATGGTTCAACCCTACAACAACGCACCAACAAAACCCTAACTATCGACCCTTTCGAAAACACGTGTGAAGCAGATGAAGTCTCACTCGAGGTAGAGGTAGGGGTGGTTGTAGGACTCAGGTGTCTGCAACCTTAGATGGGACACAAATATGTGATTATAATACTTAATAGAGAAGTTATCTTCGTTAGTTCATCATTATTTACCCACTATCTACTTCGCAGATAAAATAGAGCATCGCAACATTCACCCTGATCTAATGTATTTAAGCACTTAGAAATAATAAATGGATAAGATCTAGTAGATTCAAGCACTAAGCACATTCACTCATATCATATCTAACATCTAGATTCGTCATACGCATAAAGAATAAACAAATCTATTTATTTATCTCTATCAAGCACTTAGCAAATAACACATAAATACATCAGAACATCGCATAGAGCAGAATAACATAGTATTTATGTAATTCACCCCCATCCTAGGGCTATGTCCACCAACTCTTCTCTTTATTAGATTCAATCAGTCATCTACATGCACATAGCCACAAAAACCCTACTCCGCATATGATAAGAGATCTACACAACTCGCTAGATCCGTCTTCCTTGTGTTACAACACAAAGCCCTTCACAATCTCTTACAATGACTTGCACTTAGCTCTGCAAGTCTCATACAATATGCATGAAGCCTTACAATTCTTGATCACACAGATCCAACTCTTAGAACTTAGCCAACTTGCACAACTACTTATTACATTGTCTATCCTTCTATTTATACATACAAAATAGGCCTAAACATGGGTAAACCCATGGCCCAACATCCCATACCCATTACATATTCCCAAATCCCAAAAAGGACCCAAAAAGAGGCCGATATCCCATGATATCTACTTCATCTTGCGCCCCATCTTCAACAATCTATCAAAGTCCCAAAATAGGTCAGCTTGACCAAGGATCTCCCAAAAATTGGTCAAGGTCCAACATGCCCCCAACACTCACCCGTGACTCATCTCGAGTCACTCTGGTCTAACTAGCTCTGCTTCGAATGCCTCGAGCTTGGCTCGAGCTACTTTGATTTGTTTTTTTTCTACAACCTCCTATTCAACGAACTCTTGGATAACTACATCATTGATAGGTCCCTCTAGACGCTGTTCAATGATAGTGACAACTTGCTCTTGCTCTGAACCTTGGCCTTCTACTTCTGTAAACCATTGATAGGCCTTGTCTTGTATGGGTTGAATCTTCTCAGTTACCTCCATAACTCTACTCTGGATAGTATGTATTTACTACTGTGTAGTGCGTTGCTCTTGGGAGTGCTTCATTCTTTCCACAACTGACAGGGACTTCAGTTGCGCCTGTATCTTTTCGGCTTGATACTTCACCTCTTGGAGATGCAATTCCAGTGCCTTCAATTTTCGGTTCTCCATGAGTTGTTTAGAGGTCTGCGCACTGCGATCGGTATGTTTCTTGCATTCTAGGGTAAGATCCTTTAGCCTTTCAACTGTGCTCCGAGCGGTTGCTTCCCTTTGGTCTCTTACATATTTTTGGGTCTCAGGTACAATGCGTAGCTCCAATTCTGCTATGCATTGCTGTAGCTATTGGATGGCTTCTACGAGCTGGTTCACCTGCTGTGCAACTCGGTCTTCTGCCTTGATTTCTAAGACTGTCACAGAGAAAAGTGCTCTGTTGACTGCCTCTTTTACTTCGAGTTTCTCTACGAGCAACTGTTCCTTTTCTTGCTGTAGCTGCATTTTTTCTTCATCAAACTTTGCTTGAAGAGCAAGCTTTTCCTATTCTGCATCACTGCATTGCTCTACAAGTACTCCTTGTACTTGTGTTAAAGCCTTCGTGGCTTGCGCTATTTCTTCCTGTGTTCGTCAAAGGTGAGCTTTGACTGTATCAAGTAAGAGGTGGAGTTGAGCTGAATCATCTCCCAATTCTAGTTCTCCAGGCACAATGGAGACTGTGTAGTTGGAGTGTAGGGCCTGCTATACCCCTCAGATTTTAGTCTCAATTCGATTGTACATCTCCTCTTTCTTTTCACCTTGTTTCTCTGCTATTTCTAGTTAAGCATCTTGCAGGGATGTTGACGCAGACCCCCAACCCTCAGGCCAAGATCCACACAGGATCGTTCTTCTCTAAATCCACAAAACTGAAATAGTTCTTTCAGGCCCTCACTGGGACCCCACAAATCTGATCCATAGGTCCTTCGAAAATCCCACCTGTGCGCACAAGCAGTAGGCGCGAGCTTCACCTCCACGCGACCAAAACCTGGGACTTAGCGTAAGCGCCTTTGTGACTTGCGATATTGTGATTTTGTGAGTTGAAGACCCTTGTCTCCAAACCTTCGATACCCAAGATGCGATACAGGTATGGCTCCTTCCTCGCTAGCGCCTCTACAAGCGACCACTGGCTAGGGCCTAACTCTAGCACCTCTCGCAACTCGCAACTTTGCGAGTTGGAGTGTTGAACCCTCGTGTTCCTCCTTTGCGGATCCTCAATATGAGATAAGTCAACAATGGGTTGACCCCTTCCAAGGTGATGTGTGTCCACCACCTGTCACCTGCTTCCACTTTTTATGTGCGCTCTATGTTTGTGCCACCTATCAACCATGCGGTCCCCACTTGATGGATGTGCCACGTGTTTGCATGAGCTCTTGGTGCTTTCCACTTCACGACTTTAGTGATCAAGGTGAAAATCCTTCACCCTCCAAGACCCTGATATATGATGAAGAAAGGCACCAAATCTCATGGCTCTCCTTCCTCCTCGATCGATGGTTCAGGTCAAATTGCGATCTTCTGACTCGCAGGTTTGAAGCGCAAAGAACTCCACCTCCATGCTTGTGATACCCAAATTTGTGAGATGATCCAGATATTTGCCACTTGTCCTCCAAAATGGATGGTCCTGATGCTTCGGGACTTGACAAGTCCTCTTCCTTCTACTGTTACGAGGTTTAAACCTTGCGCACCTTTTCTGGATCTGATGGCCCATGAAAACTCGACACTTCTCCCTGAAGTGTTTCCACCATCTATTTCAGATACTCTCCTACACACTCTTCTATGTGACTGAACATAAACTTCGACGGTCTAGATCTCGTCCTTCCAGTGCTGATCCAACGACTACTGTTGCTCCTTCCTAAGCACGCGCTCTCTCTGAGCCTTGGAATATTTCGAACGCTTCAAAGGCTGAAAACTTTTCTTCCTTTGCAAGCTCGATTCCTTTGGATATCACCTACATTATAGGAAAACTATCCCACTTTAGCTTTGTCGGCTGTGAAACCTCAAAGGGCTTCTCAACCTCTGCACTCCTTGCAGGGTCCTTGCAAACAAATGTGCTATTCGTCCTGATCTTTTCCTTCTCAAACCTCTAAGGGATTCAACCCTTAACTTCTCCTTCAAATGGATATTGGTTCCCTCTTGGCAACCTCCTACTCAAGCATGCTTTGCTGAGCAAACAGAGTATTCAACAAATTTGTGAGTGTCTTTCTCCTTGACACTTCCCTTTTCTCAGAACTTGAAAGAGAGTTCTTCTTAGTGCACTCCTTGCACTCACTCGATGCCCTCCTGGCAAAGCTTCTATAGAATCTTCAGTGAATTTGTCTTTTCACTGAACTCAAAATAGAGTTCTTTCTGTGCACCCTGTGCATCCAATCAATGCCCTCTTGGAAGAGTCTCACAGAATTCTCAGTGATCCTGTTTCTCCTCACTGTGCTCTCCTTTGCACAGTTTCTCCTTCAAGGTGTTCAACAACCTTGAGGCTTCTTCCTTGAGTTAATGAATTCCTCTGGTACATCCTCTTGGCACATCTTTTTCTGAAATTCTGCAGAATTCAGAAATGCACTCTATGCATTGGCTTACAGAACCCACAGTGTTCTGTCACACAACCTCTTGCATGAAACCAGAAAGAACCCATACATGAAATCAAAGAAATATGAACAGATAGTGAAAGCTATCTATCCCTTCAAATTCATACCTAACATACATCTACAACATATCATCAACACATAAAGACATTCATCCATAAACTCACAAACATGTGAACAACAACATGCAGGAAAAACTGCTTTGTTTGTATTAACATCAATGTCTAATTACAATGTGTTCGAGCTCAGACTGCAATAGAGTCTCGGCTCCCTCTCTTTTCTCTATCTTCTGTTCTACTCTCTCCCGAACTAACTCCTACAGATACAAAGGAGATATTTTTACAAAAGGGGGCTCCTCGAGCTCTTCCCTCCATCTCACCAACTCTCATTAATTTACATTCAATTACATTGAATGGTTTTCTAGTCTGAATTGGATATAGATCTTATCCTTACAACCATTTAAGGAAACCTTTATCTAAAGCTTGCACACATGCATGGCTTTTGGCTCTTCGACCTTACAACATTTAATACAATTTCAAAAATTGAAATTTGAAAGTGAGAGGGCTACGCCTCTCCTCTCCATTGAATTTGTGCTAGTTGGCTGGCACTTGATGACGTCGAGTGATGCTCCTGCATCATACTCCTCAGCTGCAAAAATCATGAGCTCCTTCTCATGAGATTCCCAACACCACTGTTGAAATCCACCTAGATCCCAAACAGTTCTCTAGAGCTATCCATCTGTTCGACTGTTTCACTACTACTGTTGCATCTACTGCCCTGCTACTATGGCAGGCTTTCCTCTGCTCAACTTCCCTTTGCTGATTGCTTCTGTTGATCTGATCATCAACCTTCTTATCTCCTCAATTATCTCATCCAGCTGCTCCCAGGGTTGGATCTCCTTTTGCAGCCTACTCCACTGCACTTATTCCCTGCAAATGGGTAGATCAACTAGATCTCCCCTGCCATCTTCTTCCTCTCTTGTGGCATTGAGTTGCCACTCTGATGCAGACTCCAATTCTACAATCCTATCACTGAGCCGCTGCTCAGCTTCCTTCTCTGACAACTTTGATTTTTCCAGTTCTCCTACTGGTTCAACTCCAGCTTCCTCTAGCTTCTCCTCAGACTGGAATTATGATTCACCTTCTACTGCAGACCTCAGCACTGCAATCATCATCTATTCAAATCCCTGACCAAAATTTCTGAGTGATTCCTTGGAATGCTCCTCTGCTAACATTTTCATAACTATTTTCTCATGGCAGTCATCTACTAGCTTTGGATGGTTCAACCAATCCTCCAACATCTCCAACTCCATCTCCCATGGAGTGAGCATCTTATCTGCATTCTCTTCTTTTGTTGGGGCAGATTTTGATGTCTTCTATGATTCTCCTTTCTCCCTGACAGTCACAACTGGCTATCCTTCTGCTGTTGTTGCATCGACAACACAATTTTTTGCCTCAGCTAAGCGATGTGGCAGGAATACCTCTATTCCCCCAACCATCATAATTCTCTTCTGATCTTCCTCTATCATCTCTTCTCATTGATATGAACTCACCTTTGAGTTCATGACACTCTCACATGGCCTCATCTGCTCTCCCTTTCCCACCTGGCAATTTGAGTTTTCTGTGCTGCTCACCTGGTAGTATTTGAGATCCTCCAGTGATCCCATCTCAATGCCTTCCTGGCAACCTGAATTTTTTGTTCTTCCCTTTTGGCAGTCTTTGAGATCATTCTGTGACCTCTTCTTATTTCCCATGTGGAAACCTAAAAATTCCTCATTGCCCACTTGGTAGTTTCTGAGATCTCTGCTCGATCTCTCTTTCTCCGCATCATCACTGAGATTTCTCCTAGCTTCTGGTTCACAGGAATGAACCATCTCCTCTATGGCCCTGAGGCTTTTCACATACCTCAGACACCTCCTCAACAACCTTCACTGTCTTTTGGACAACAATTTCTTGACTGGCCACTTTGCTTTCCTCCTCAGAGGCCATTCATACACCCAATCTGTCTTTTCATTCTGTTGCACCCGTAGTGCAAGATCTTCCATTCTCGCCCCTATCTCAGCGAGTTCTTTGTCCATTTATGCTTTACTCATGTGTTGGTGGTCTCCTCTTCCACCACGCTCATGAACTTCAATAGACATATTCCTGTTTCTGTCTGCCTTCCTGGAAAACTTGTTGCTGTCACTCTGCAACCATGAGTGCTTCTAGCCTTTCCTTCAGTCCTCCTGACTGTTTATTGACTGCTGCGTATTTGTGAACAATCACCATAGAGCTTCAACACTCTGCCTTCTTTTTCTTCTAGCTCCCTCTGCCTGCAATATATAGACAAAATCAAGCTCTGATACCAAATGATGCAGACCCCCAACCCTCGGGCCAAGATCCGCATAGGATCGTTCTTCTTTGAATCCGTAGAACTAAAATAGTTCTTTCAGGCCCTCACTGGGATCCCACGAATTTGATCCATAGGTCCTTTGGAAACCCCACCTATGTGAACAAGCACTAGGCGTAAGCTTCACCTCCACGCGACCACAACTTGGGCCTTAGTGCAAGCACCTTTTATGACTCGTGATCTCGCAAGTTTGTGAGTTGAAGACCCTTGTCTCCAAACCTCCGATACTCGAGATGTGATATGGGTATGGCTCCTTCCTCGCTAGCACCTCTACAAGCGACCACTGGCTAGGGCCTAACTCTAGCACCTCTTGCAACTCGCAACTTCGTGAGTTGGAGTGTTGAACCCTCGTGCTCCTCCTTTGTGAATCCCCGATATGCGATAAGTCAACAATGGGTTGACCCCTTCCAAGGTGACATGTGTCCACCACCTGTCACCCACTTCCACTTTTTCTGTGTGCTCTATGTTTGTGCCACCTATCAACCACGCGGTCCCCACTTGACGGATGTGCCACGTGTTCACATGAGTCCTCGACGCTTTTCACTTCGTGACTTTAGCGATCAAGGTGAAACTCCTTCACCTTCCAAGACCCTAATATATGATGAAGAAAGGTGCCAAATATCATGGCTCTCCTTCCTCCTCGATCGACGGTTTAGATCGAATCGCGATCTTTTGACTCGCAGGTTTGAAGCGCAAAGAAATCCACCTCCCTTCTCGTGATACTTGAATTCACGAGATGATCCAGATCTCTGCCACCCATCCTCCAAAATGGATGGTCCTGATGCTTTGGGACTTGATGAGTCCTCTTCCTTCTACTATTACGAGGTTTAAACCTCACAAACCTTTTCTAGATCTGACGACCCATGACAACTTGACACTTCTCCTCGAAGTGTTTCCACCGTCTATTTCAGCTACTCTCTTGCACACTATTCTATGTGCCTGGACATAGACTCCGATGGTCTAGATCTCGTCCTTCCAGTGCCGATCCAATGACTACTATTGCTCCTTCCTGAGGACGCGCTCTCTCCAAGCCTTGGAAGATTTCGAACGCTTCAAAGGTTGAAACCTTTGCTTCCTCTGCGAGCTCTATTCCTTTGGATATCACCTGCATTCTAGGAACACTATCCCTCCTGAGCTTTGTCAACCGTGAAACCTCAAAGGGCTTCTCAGCCTCTACACTCCTTACAGGGTCCCCACAAACAATTGTTCTATCCATCCTGAGCTTTTCCTTCTCAAACCTCTAAGGGATTCGACCCTTAACTTCTCCTTCAAATGGATATTGGTGCCCTCTTGGAAACCTCCTGATCAAGCACTCTTTGTTGAGCAAACAGAGTATTCAACAACTTTGTGAGTGTCTTTCTCCTTGACACTTCCCTTTTCTCAGAACTCGAAAGAGATTTCCTCTCCATGCACTCCTTGCACTCACTCAATACCCTCCTAGCAGAGCTTCTACAAAATATTTAGTGACTCTATCTTTTCACTGAACTCGAAATAGAGTTCTTTCTGTGCACCTTGTGCATCCACTCAATGCCCTCTTGGCAGAGTCTCACAGAATCCTCAGTGATCCTGTTTCTCCTCACTGTGCTCTCCTTTGCATAGTTTCTCCTTTAAGGTGTTTAACAACCTTGAGGCTTCTTCCTTGAGTCAATGAATTCCTCTGGTATGCCCTCCTGGCACATCTTTGTCTGAAATCCCGCAGAATTCAGAAATGCACTCTATGTACTGGCTTACAGAACCCGCAGTGTTTTGTCACACAACCTCTTGCATGAAACCACAAAGAACCCAGACATGAAATCAAAGAACTCTGAATAGATAGTGAAAGCTATCTATCCCTGCAAATGCATACCTAACATACATCTACAACATATCATCAACACATAAATACATTCATCCATAAACTCACAAACATGTGAACAACAACATGCAAGAAAAATTGCTCTGTTTGTATTAACATCAATGTCTAATTACAATGTGTTTGAGATCGGACTGCAATAGAGTCTTGACTCCCTCTCTTTTCTCTATCTTCTATTCTACTCTCTCTTGAATTAACTCCCATAGATACAAAGGAGATATTTTTTCAAAAGGGGGCTCCTCGAGCTCTTCCCTCCATCTCACCAACTCTCATTAATTTACGTTCAATTACATTGAATGTCTTTCTAGTCTGAATCGGATCTATATCTCAGCCTTACAACCATTTAAGGCAACCTTTATCTAAAGCCTGCCCACATGCATGGCTTTTAGCTCTTCGGCCTTACAACATTTAATACAATTTCAAAAATTAAAATTTGAAAGTGAGAGGGCTACGCCTCTCCTCTCCATTGAATGTGTGCTGGTTGGCTAGCGCTTGATGATGTGGAGTGATTCTCGTGCATCATACTCCTCAGCTACAAAAATCATGAGCTTCTCAACACCGCTGTTGAAATCCACCTAGATCCCAAACAGTTCTCTGGAGTTGTCCATCTGCTCGAATTTTTCGCTGCTGCTACTACATCTGCTGCCCTGCTGCTATGGCAAGTATTCCTCTGCTCAGCTTCCCTTTGTTGACCACTTCTGCTAATCTGATCATCAACCTTATGATGTCCTCAATTATCTCGTCTAGCTGCTCCCAGGGCTGGCTCTCCTTTTGCAGCCTGCTCCACTGCACTTCTTCCCTGCAAATGGGTAGATCAACTAGATCTCCCTTGCCATCTTCTTCCTCTCTTGTGGCATTGAGTTGCCACTCTGATGCAGACTCCAATTCTGCAATCCTATCACCAAGCTGCTGCTTAGCTTCCTTCTTTGACAACTTTGCTTTTGTCAGTTCTTCTGCTGGTTCAACTCTAGCTTCCTCCAGCTTCTCCTTAGACTAGAATTTTAATTTTCCTTTTGTTGCAGACCTCAGCACTGTAGTCATCATATGTTCAACTCCCTGACTAAAATTTCTGAGCAATTCCTTGGAATGATCCTCTTATAACATTTGCATGACTGTCTGCTCATGGAAGCCATCTAATGGTTCTGGATGGTTCGACCAATCCTCCAACATCTCCAAATCCATCTCCCATGGAGTGAGCATCTTATCTGCATGCTCTTCTTTTGATAGGGTAGATTTTTATGTCTTCTCCGCTTCTCCTTTCTCCCTGACAGTCACAACTTGTTGTCCTTCTGCTGTTGCTGCATCGATAACACAATTTTTCACCTCATCTAGGCGATGTGGCAGGAATACCACTATTCCCCCAATCATCAAAATTCTCTTCTGATATTCCTCTATCATCTCTCCTCACTGATATGAACTCACCTCTAAGTTCATGAGACTCTCACATGGCCTCATCTGCTCTCCCTTGCCCACCTAGAAATATGAGTTTTCTGTGCTGCTCACCTGGCAATATTTGAGATCCTCCAGTGATCCCATCTCATTTCCTTCCTGGCAAACTAAATTTTCTATTCTGCCCTCTTGGCATTTTTTGAGATCATCCTATGACCTCTTCTTATTTCCCACCTGGCAACCTGAAAATTCCTCACTGCCCGCTTGGCAGTTTCAGAGATCCTCTGCTCGATCTCTCTTTCTCCTCATCATCACTGAGATTTCTCCCAGCTTCTGGTTCATAGGAATGAACCATATCCTCTGTGGCCTTGAGGATTTTCACATACCTCAACCACCTCCTTAGCAACCTTCACCGTCTTCTGGCCAACAATTTCTTGACTGGCCACTTTCTTTCCTCCTCAGATTCCATTCATACACCCAATGTGTCTTTTCATTCTGCTGCACTCGTAGTGAAAGCTCTTCCATTCTCGCCCTTATCTTAGCAATTTCTTTGTCCATTTCTACTTTACTCATCTGCTGGTGGTCTCCCCTTCCACCACGCGCATAGCCTTCAATAGCCATTTTCCTGTTCCTTTCTGCCTTCCTGGCAAACTTGTTGCTGTCACTTTGCAACCATTAGTGCTTCTAGCCTTTCCTTCAGTCCTCCTGATTGTTTATTGACTGTTGTGTATCTGTGAACAATCACCACAGAGCTTCAACACTTTGTCTTCTTCTTATTCTAGCTCCCTCTGCCTGCAATATATAGACAAAATCAATCTCTGATGCCAAATGCTGCAAACCCCCGACCCTTGGGCCAAGATCTGCATAGGATCATTCTTCTCTGAATCCATAAAATTGAAATAGTTCTCTCAGGCCCTCACTGGGACCCCACGAATCCGATCCATAGGTCCTTCAGAAACCCCACCTATGTGAACAAGCACTAGGGGCGAGCTTCACCTCCACGTGACCACCACCTGAGCCTTAGCACAAGTGCCTTTCATGAATCATGAGTTTGTGAGTTGAAGACCCTTGTCTCCAAACCTCTAATACCTGAGATGCGATATGGGTATGGCTCCTTCCTCGCTAGCGCCTCTACAAGCGACCACTGGCTAGGGCCTAACTCTAGCACCTCTCACAACTCGCAACTTCGTGAGTTGGAGTGTTGAACCCTCGTGCTCCTCCTTTGAGAATCCCCGATACGTGATAAGTCAACAATGGGTTGACCCCTTCCAAGGTGACGTGTGTCCACCACCTGTCACCCGCTTCCACTTTTTCTGTGCGCTCTATGTTTGTGCCACCTGTCAACCACGTGGTCCCCACTTGACGAATGTGCCACATGTTCACACGAGCCCTCGACACTCGTCACTTCGTGAATTTAGTGATCAAGGTGCAACTCCTTCACCCTCTGAGACCCTGATATACGATGAAGCAAGGTGCCAAATCTGACGGCTCTCCTTCCTCCTCGATCGACGGTTCATATCAAATCATGATCTCGCGACTCGTGGGTTTGAAGTGCAAAGAACTTCGCCTCCCTACATGTGATACCTAAATTTGTGAGATGATCTAGATCTCTGCCACCTGCCCTTCAAAATGGACGGTCCTGATGCTTCGGGACTTGACGAGTCCTTTTCCTTCTACTGTTACGAGGTTTAAACCTCACACACCTTTTCTGGATCTGATGGCCCATGACAAGTCGACAATTCCCCCTGAAGTGTTTCCACTGTCTATTTCAGCTACTCTCCTGCACGCTCTTCTATTTGCCTAGACATAGAATCTGAAGGTCTAGATATCGTCCTTCCAGTGTCGATCCAATGACTACTGTTGCTCCTTCTTGAGAACATTCTCTCTTCGAGCCTTGGAAGATTTCGAACGCTTTAAAGGCTAAAACCTTTGCTTCCTCTGCGAGCTCGATTCCTTTGGATATCGCTTGCATTCTAGGAATGCTATCGCTCTTGATCTTTGTCGACTCTGAAACCTCAAAGGGCTTCTCAGACTCTACACTCCTTGCAGGGTCCCCACACACTACTGTGCTATCCATCTTGAGATTTTCCTTCTCGAACCTATAAGGGATTTGACCCTTACCTTCTCCTTCAAATGGAGATTGGTTCCCTCTTGGAAACCTCCTACTCAAGCATGCTTTGCTGAGAAAACAAAGTATTCAACAAATCTGTGAGTGTCTTTCTCCTTGACACTTCCCTTTTCTCAGAACTCGAAAGAGAGTTCTTCTCGGTGCACTCCTTGCACTTGCTCGATGCCCTCCTGACAGAGCTTCTACAAAATTTTCAGTGACTCTGCCTTTTCACTGAACTCGAAATAATGTTCTTTCTGTGAACCCTGTGAATCCACTCAATGCTCTCTTGGCAGAGTCTCACATAATTCTCAGTGATCCTGTTTCTCCTCACTGTGCTCTCCTCTGCATAGTTTCTCCTTTAAGGTGTTCAACAACCTTGAGGCTTCTTCCTTGAGTCAATGACTTCCTCTAGTACACCTTCCTGGCACATCTTTTTCTGAAATTCCATAGAATTCAGAAATGCACTGGCTTACAGAACCCCCAGTGTTCTGTCACACAACCTCTTGCATGAAACCACAAAGAACCCAAACCTGAAATCAAAGAACTTTGAACAGATAGTGAAAGCTATCTATCCCTGCAAATGCATACCTAACATACATCTACAACATATCATCAACACATAAAGACATTCATCCATAAACTCACAAACATGTGAACAAAAACATGTAGGAAAAAATGCTCTGTTTCTATTAACATCAATGTCTAATTACAATGTGTTTGAGCTCGAACTGCAACAGAGTCTCGACTCCCTCTCTTTTCTCTATCTTCTGTTCTACTCTCTCCCAAACTAACTCCTACAGATACAAAGGATATCTTTTTACAAAAGGGAGCTCCTCAAGCTCTTCCCTCCATCTCACCAACTCTCATTAATTTACATTCAATTACATTGAATGGTTGTCTAGTCCGAATCAGATCTAGATCTCAGCCTTACAACCATTTAAGGCAACTTTTATCTAAAGCCTGTGCACATGCATGGATTTTGGCTCTTCAGCCTTACAACATTTAATACAATTTCAAAAATTGAAATTTGAAAGTGAGAGGGCTGCGCCTCTCCTCTCCATTGAACATGTGCTGGTTGGCTGGCGCTTAATGACGTGGAGTGATGCTCCTGCATCAGATTTTATGAGGAAATAAAAGTAATCATAGGTGAGGACAGTCTACATCTTGGTCATGATGGCCTTCAATTTCTTCTGGGAGGAAGGTTTCAGAGGTGAAACTTTCCTTTTCTTCAGGGGATCAACCTCGTATCCCTGCTTCTGTTCGACTTATTTGTCATTCAAGTCTTTTCCATCACCTCCTCACTCTAGTGATATGGAAGAAGTCTTCATGGATGCGCTGTCTAATTCTTGGACCCCTTCAGTCTTCTTTGTTTTGCTTGGTCTGGGTTTATCCTGCGCTGTTTCTAGTTTGTCGATGTTAGATATCTTTGTAGGGTCTACTGGAATAAGAAGGTCTATCGACCAGTTATTTGTGATCTCCTCCAAGTCCTCCTCTGTTAGATTGTAGTAGGACTGAAGCTATTGCTTGTGTTAATCGGCACGCGCTGTGATGTAAATAAAATACTGATCCATGCTGAACTTCATCAAAGGTCTAAACCGATGTAGAGTGTTCAGAGTCATGAGAGGCTTAGACTGTATGTCTATCTTCAACTGATTATAGTAGGTATGGAAAAAATCATTTGAATGCTACTGTTTATTCATGTCACTTGAGTACCACAGTGTACTAAACTTCACGTCTAGTGGTTCAAAAGGCTCAATGTCCGGGAAGGTCGTACTTTCCGACATCTCCTAGGAAATAAAATCTATAAGGATCAAGAGCCAGCTAAAATGAAATTCATATCCTTGATCTTGTGCTTCTCTACAGTTGAGTTCCAACTGGTTCACCTTGTACTTTGCCCAGTTCATATGAAGGCCTTCCGCGCACTTCCTTGTGAGGTCGACTACAAAACCTGTGGCTTGGGTCGGTCGGTTCTTTTGTACTAACTTCCCTACAATCAATTGACAAGCAAGGCACATTGTGACACTATGGATAGAAGCTACCTTGTAGCCTCGCATGACCTTCTCGACATCGCCATAAATGTCTTTGATCTTCTGTGCTAGGGTGTGATCCATGGATTTTCCTGGGTAAAAATCCTGTGGGCTGGGTCCTTGCATACTGAAGCCCATGATCTGATTGATCAATGTTGGATCAACCATTATACAGTGGATTAGCCACAAATAACCTCCATGGTAACAAGACAATAGCAACTTGACACATGCATTCACCTTATGGTGTTGTCCAAAGTGAGGAATATTCATGACATTTAGTAGGGTGGACTGCATGAGGTTCATAATCCATGACTGAGGGATTATCTTCGAATTATTCCCCTTATTTATGGTCAGGAACTTATGTGGGGAGAGCATGTTATAGACTTTGTGACCTCCAAGGTTGAAGTCGCTAAACTTCAATGCTACAATCTTATCTTGGTTTTCTTGAACTACGCATATCCCTTTCGGGAGGTATGCCGTGACAAAGGTGTATTCAAAATCCCTGGGCACACTGTCTCAATTTACTGCACCACTTAGAGGTGGAATATAGGTGGGTAATATGCTCGGGATCAATTTGGCATTCGCTAGATCATTCGTGTGTTTGGTTCACTTTTCATCAGATGGTTGGGATGGTCTGGCTCTATGCGTAGTGGATGGAGAGGCTGGTAGTCCTCTTGTCGATGATGCTTGTACACCTGTAGACATCGACATGACTCTCTCAGTCATGAGGTCAATAAAAAATTCTTCAAAAATTTTCTTGGCAGCACTCAACTTATCCGACATACACACTCGGGGTTAATGATCTCGGGTTGGGAAGGTAACCTAGACACATTAATATGATAGAGGGAAATAACGCAATGACCAATGTGTAAAATCAATAAGTCTATGAGCTCAAATTCACGATTGGCAAAAGTGTTCTTGGTGCATGGCATAATGGGATAAATATGTAACTCGACAATGGTTCGCTTGCAATGGGTATGAAGCCTTCATTAACTTTGTTCTGTCTATTATGGTGTGGTGCCAATGGTTGGATGGCAAGCTGTCTATCCATAAATGTCTTTCTACTCATTCGTAGCGTTGGTTTAATGGTTATAATGTCCCCAACGACTATATTGCTTTGCGGCGAAGTGCCATGTGTCACTGTTCTGATATCCCGGTGAAGCTCCAATTTTGCAAATTTTCCTTCTGCAAGGTTTCCTATAGAACCTTTTGCAACTTGTCGATATTATCTCTCTTCTTACTTATCTTTCTAGCCTTCTTCCTATGATCTTCATCTTGGTAGGCCTTTTTCCATTCTGATTCGTATCTTCTTTTGGCATAGGTACTTCACGCTGTTGATATTCTTGCCTAAGATTCGAGGGTGATCCTTCTTCTTTATCTGGAATAGGTACTTCAATCTTATGTGGGTATTCTAGTGTTCTTGCAACTTCGAAATCCAAGTATCTGGTGTTAAATAGCTTTGATCTGTTCTTTTGTTCTTAAATCAAGTGTGTGATCCTTCCAATCATGAATTCTTTTAACTCTTTCTTCTTCTTCTCTAAAACTTCTTCTTCTTCTTGCCTTCTGGCATGATCTCTTTCAATCCAAGGTTTTCCTAGTATCATGGTAAATGGGGAATTGTTCTCAATAAATCTAATAATCTCAAAATCTTCCTCTTTCGAAGTTCCACTGGCATTCATAGGTATCCGGGTGAGCTTTCCACATAGGTTTATCAACTTTCCTTTGAATAGTTCTATTCCTCCTAAGGAAGGAATCATAGTAGGCCTCCCTATAGCTTTCCAAGTTCTCTCTGTCATGATATTCCCCTGTGATTCATTATCTAGAACATAGTCAATGTCGAAGTCTCCTATTCTTCTTCAAGGAATTCTTTTTCTTTGAAGATCTCTGATAATCTAACATGGCATTGGTCATTTAGGGTTTCTTTCATATGTAGCAATACTTTCTCTGATTCTTTCTAGGATTCTGTCATAATCTTAGTTTCTGGATCTACCTTAGGGTTTTCTTGTCTCATGTTCATTTCTTCAAGCTTAGCAATCATTCTAGGACAATCCAATACTTCATGGTCCATAGCTTTGCAACAAAGACAAACGGGTCTTCTCCCAAGGCATTCCTTAGCAATATGTCTCAGTTTTCTACAACTGTAACAGAGGGTTAATCCTCTCTTTGTTTTAAATGATCCCCAACCTTTCTTGTACTGTGCTCTAGGATCATGGTAGTTAACCTACAAACATTTCTTTCGAGGATCCCGCATACACTTATTAGTCCAAACATTCTTTCTATGCATAGGTCTAACATATTTTTCACTATTCTTATCATATATACTCATATCAAATCTTCTTTCATCTATTAATACCCTAGTTTTCAAGCCAGGATAGAATCTATCAAACATACCTAGATTCATACTATCGAAACAAAAATTTATACTTATCTTACTTCTACAGAGCACAAAGCTTTTAGTTCTAGAAATTTTCAATATTCCTACCTTTATCAGAGCACAAAGCTTTCAGATCTTACCTCTTTTAATAAAAAAGTCTCACTTTTTCCTTTCTCAGAGCACAAAGCTTTCAGTTCTTACCTCTTTTCTTCAGATCGGATTTCTTTTCCTTAGCACAGAGCTTGTAAAACTAAGTATAGTATTGTGCACTAGAACAACAGATCTACGGACAAAGATTTCACAATTTCAGGTCAGATCTTTGCACAAAGATTATTCTTCCTCAGTTCCCAACAATGACAATTTCAGATCGAATATTTGCACAAAGCTTCTTCTTCCTCAGTTCCTAGCAATCACAGTTTCAGGTCCCAACAAAAAAACCATTTATTGGCACAGGGGCAGACCCAGAGTTCAATGATATAACAACACAACAACAAAACCCTAACTACCGACCCTTTCGGAAATACTTGCGAAGTAGATGAAGTCTCACCCGAGGTAGAGGCAGGGGTGGTTGTAGTACTCAAGTGTCTGCAACCTTAGCTGGGACACAGATATGTGATTATGATACTTAATAGAGCACTTAACGTCGTTAGTTCATAATTATTTACCCAATATCTACTTTGTAGATAAAATAGAGAATCACAACATTCACCCTGATCTAATGTATTTAAGCACTTAACATAAAAAAATGGATTAGATCTAGCATATTCAATCACTAAGAACATTCACCCATATCAGATCTAACATCCAGATTCATCATAAGCACAAAACATAAAAAGATCTATCTATCTATATCTATCAAGAACTTAGCAAGTAACACATAAATACATCAGAACATCGCACAGAGTAGAATAACATAGTATTTACGTGGTTCACCCCCACCCTGGGGCTACGCCCACCAACTCTTCTCTTTATTAGCTTCAATCAGTTGTCTACATGCATAGAGACACAAAAACCCTACTCCGCATAGGATAGGATATCTGCGCAGCTCCCTAGATCCTTCTTCCTTGCGTTATAGCACAAAGCCCTTCACAGTCTCTTACAATGACTTGCACTTAGCTTTGTAAGTCTCATACAGTATGCACTGAGCCTTACAATTCTTGATCACACATATCCAAATCTTAGCACTTAGCCAACTTGAAAAACTAATTCTTACATTGTCTAGACTTCTATTTATACATACAAAATAGGCCTAAACATGGGTAAACCCATGGGTCGACATCCCATACCCATTACATATTCCCAAATACCAAAAAGGACCCACAAAGGGGATGAGATCCTGCAATCTCTTCTTCATCTTGTGAACCATCTTTGCGAGGCCGTCGAAGTCCCAAAATAGGTCAACTTTACCAAGGATCTCCCAAAACTTGGTCAAGGGCTTGGCTGCCAAGGCAAGGAAAGGGAAGGGGAATAAATTCCATTCAAAATCTGAGTCTAAAGGCAAGAAGAAGGATTTTTCCAAAGTGAAGTGTTTTCACTATCATGAACATGGGCATATTGCTAATAACTATCCGTAGAAGAAGAAGAACAAGAAGGCTGTTGGAGCTGCAGCTGGTGAAATCCTTATCTTGCAATTTGAACTTGACTTCTCCTTGATCGCATGCATGGCGTCAAGTGCATTGGGATCGGTGTGGTATTTGGATAGTGGCGCTTACTTCCACATGATGGGAGATGAGGATATTTTCAGTGACTTGGAGGAGAGAGATATCAAAATGCATATTGAGATGGGTGACGATGGACGATACAATGCGACTGACATTGGTACCATTACCTTTTAGAGGGAGTCAGGTAAACCATTTCAATTGAAAGATGTTATTCATGTTCCAAGTCTAAAGAAAAACTTGGTCTTAGTCACAATGTTGGAGGACAAAGGCTATGATGTTGTTTTCAGTGATAGAAAATCCTTCCTACAACATAAAACAACAGGTCAAGTCAAGAAGATAGGGATTTGAGTTAAGAATCTCTACAAGCTAGAGGTAGATGGCTGCACTGCCATGATGGGCAAGGTATAAAAAGTGGTGAGCTAGATGAGGGCAAATTATGGCACAGGCGATTGGGCCATCTTCATCATGGAGCCTTGAAAATCATGCAACAAGTATCTACTGGAGTTCCAATGGGAACACTTTCTCAATTAGATTAGTGCTAGGATTGCACCATGAGGAAGTATGTAAAGTCCACCTTTCATGAAAAGGAGAACCGTGCTTCGATGATCCTGGAGAGAATTCACACAGACGTGTGTGGACCATTCTCGATTGCTTCAATAGAAAAACATAAGTATTATGCTATTTTTTTTGATGACTTTTCTCGTAAATGACAGATCTTCTTCATGTAGAAGAAGGATCAAACATTCTCAAAGTTCCGTGAGTTTAAATCATTGGTGGAGAAAGAGTCGGGGAAGCAAGTGAAGGATCTGAGGAGCGATAATGGTGGAGAATACATATCTAACGATATCAAAGACTTCTACAACAAAGAAGGAATTCAAAGAGAACTCATAGCACCTCATAACCCATATAAAAATGGGGTCGCAGAGAGGAAGAATAGAATGACCGTGGGTGCAACCTGAGTGATGTTGCATGCTCAGGGCCTACCAATGCATTTGTGGGTGGAAGCATGCAACACTGCGATTTATGTGAAAAACTGTTGTCCTCATAGAGTACTTGGCATGAGTACACCTGAAGAAGCTTTCACCGGTAAGAAACTTGATATTTCTCATTTTAAGATTTTTGGCTTATCTGTTTATGTGCATGTGATCAAGAATGCCAGGAAGAATCTGGAGCTAACTGTTGAAGTTGGGATATTTGTGGGGTACACAGAAGCACCCCATAATTATCATGTGTATTTTCCTAACAGTAAGATGACTTTTATGCGACAAGATATAAAATTCGATGAGGGGAAAGCCATGCGGTTGTCGCTTGCGAGGGAGCTAGACTTGCATGTAGAGGAGGAACTACTGGTTCCCAAAGATGAGTCTCAAGATGTACATCAACCACATGAGGAGTTTCATGTAGTGGAGGAAGCCACTCATGCAGAGCCATCCATCAGAAATGGTAGAAAGTGCACCACGAAAGGTGATAGATTGAGACTAGATGCTACACAAAATGTAGGAGCCCCTACTTCATAGCGTAGACAGAGACAATATCCTGATCGATTTACTGGATACATGGCTCTCATGAGAAAATGTATTGTGACTAAACCATATTCCTTTCAGGAAGCAGTGTAGGATCCCACTTGGGTTGATGCAATGGTGGAAGAGTATGACTCCATTGTAAAAAACAATGCATGGGAAATTGTCCCAAGACCGGTTGACAAATCAGTGGTAGGTTCGAGATGGATCTACAAGGGTAATATTTTAATCCTTGTTATTTATGTTGATGATTTAACACTAACTGGTGATGAGCAGATGATACACTCATGCAAGGAGTACCTTTCAAAGGAGTTCGAGATGAAGGATATGGGCCTTCTTCATTATTTCCTTGGATTGGAAATATGGGAGCAAGATGGTAAAAGTTTTTTGTCTCAAGGAAAGTATGCAAGGGAGATACTGGGTAAGTTTCACATGGAGGGCTACAAACCCATGAATACTCCTCTTCTAGGAAAATGGAGGAAAGAGGATTCTACTTTTGGAGAGGTAGTGGATGCTACTGTCTATCGACAATTAGTGGATTCGCTAATGTATCTAGTGAACTTGAGACCAGACATTTGCTATGCAGTTAACCAACTGAGTCAAGCGATGGTTAATCCTACTAAGTTCTTTTGGAAGGCGGGTAAGCATGTCCTGATATACTTCAGGGGCACATCTGAGTATGGATTATGGTACATACAGATGGATGAGGTGAAGTTGCATGGCTTCACAGATGCAGATTGGGCGGGCAACCCAACATACATAAATAACACATCAGGCGGGATCTTTAGTATCAGATCTACAACTGTTTTTTGGTACAACAGGAAGCAGAGATCCATGGTACTCAGTTTAGCAAAAGCAAAATACATGGCAGCGAGTCAAGCTGCATGTGAGGCTATCTGGATGACAAAGATATTGGTTTGTTTGTTTGGTTCTCATTTAGATCCGATAGTGATTCATTGTGATAACCATAGTTGCATTAAACTCTCGATTAATCCAGTGTTTCATGATAGATCTAAGCATATAGATATCTGGTATCATTATATTAGAGATTGTATGCAGCGAAAGATCATGTTGCTTCAGTACATTCCTACGAAAGATAAAGATCCAGACATTATGATGAAGACGCTCACTAGGAGAAAATTCAAATAGAGATAGGATCGGGGTGAAGTATAATCCCTTTCTTGTTGAGAGGGAGTGTTGAGATTCAACAAGAAGATCCTAGTGAAAATTATGCACCTACACTAGGATGGAGCCTCAGTCTATTTTTAGGTGGAAGTTTATTTTTAGATGATGTCTATTTATGATTAGTTGGAGATATGGAGAACATACAACAGGGGTAAGAGTGCATAGACAAGAAAAAAAGAAAATTCGAATTTGTTGTCAATTACATTCTATTTTGTCTTTTTCCCAACCACCTCAAGTTTTGTCTTTAACCTCACACATGTCAAACAACTACTAAGGGGAGCTGAAAATTTTTGTAATTGCTTCTTGAAGAATGCAAGAAGTCACTTTTGGGATTCAGTAATAGTTGTATAAATAGAGGAAGAGACCCATTTTCTAGGGGCTTTTCAAGAATTGTATAGAATCAAGTACTATTTTGAGGAAGTATACCATGTTAACTAATATTGAGAATTCCTCAAGGCCATATTTTGGTAGAGAGAAGAACTTATGTGTATTGTTGTTTGTTTTGAACTACTTCCAGCAAAATGTTTTCTAGTCACATGGGCTGTAAAAGAACAATCTTTGCTTATAGAATTTTATGATGTAATAAATATTATTCTTGCAGTTTTGTTATTCTTTCTCATATTTAATGTACTGAGCACATGAGATTGTTATGTATGAAGAAATATGACTTAGACTATTCTGGTTATAAAATTGTATGCATGTGTTATCTAACTTTGAACCTTTGTGAAACTATCTGATTAAAGGGTTTTGCAAAGTTTAGTGTCACTTTAACTCACTCGGGCATGATAATTTTCTCCTAGCTAGGATAGGATAAGATAGTTTAGAAGTACATTAGAGTTATTTTTTGCATTTACATAATCTTCATCTACATCTTTCATTTGCATAACCATCCAATTTTTTACCCTCACAAACAATAACGATAGTCGCGATAGAATCCAGATAGGTCTCCTAAACCAAATGTTGCATAGTCTAATTGGGACCATGTAATGGGGAGTACCCCTTACTATTGTTGGGAATTTCTACCCCATCAACATAATTGGAGCTAGAAGAAGGGCCTAAAATTGTATATCTTACAAAAAATCACTTCATTCACACAATCAGTCCTATGAAAACACCCTTGTTCAAAATATTTTTCCTCATATCAACTCATAATAGGACATTACCTTTGAAGACACAAAACCCACACTCGAAAGTGCTACTAGAAGCCCCAAAACGAAAACAAAAACTTGGTTTCTTGTACCCTATGAACAATTTACTAAAAATCACCGTATCACCTGTGCATACACCAATTGCTTGGTAAACTACCAACAACCTCATATATCCCAAGGATATTAACTATCTTTGTAATACTACCTAGTAATTGAACCAATATTCTTGTTAACTATGTAAAATATCTAACTAAAACTGCTTTCCAGGAAGTGCCCATGCCCCTGAATCAAATTCCTCCTACCCCTCCTGAGTTTTAGCATAACTTTGATGGTAAAAACCCATAAATTAATATTGAATACAACATGGGTGAACGATAAGATTAGATAGTAGTTATTCCAACATGGTTGTTTGAAGGTTCTTTGAATTTAGCAAAATATTTTCATGAAATTCCTAGAAAACTGGAAAAACTACTTCCAAAATTCTACCTAGACAAACCCAGATCACTAGAATGTCGCATAAAGCATTTATTTTTAGCTATCTGTCTCCTCACTATTTTTCATGAGGACATGTTATTTAGACTTGTCCCTTACACCTTCGTATCTAAAGTATCCACATGTTTTTTTAACCTACCACCTAACTCCTTAACCATTGGGAATACTTTGAAAAAACTTTCATTGGAAAATTTGGGGAACGAAAAACCACCACTGCCTTATACAAGAAGTTAGGAGCCATAAAAATGGAGAAAATTGAGAAAGTGAGGGAATTTAATCAGTGCTTCATTATATCCCTCAGTAATTTTACTACTGATACAACTCCTTTACAATCCTTAGCCATCAAATACTACACTTCAGCTCTGATTCCTTCTATAGGCATGTTTGTTAAATGAGTTAGTAAAGACTATTTAGCTTAGAATTTTCAAGAATACGAAGCTGTTGAAAAGGAATTGTCTTCTTATGACATTCATCAATACTTCGAAGCAATTAAATCAAGTAGAAATAAACCATTTCTATTGGAAAAGCCTCCCAAGAAAGAATCCAAAAATATGGACAATGTGGTTAAGCTGGTCAAGAAGTTTTCAAACGAAGTTGTTTATATTAGGAAGAAAACTGGGGAAGGGCTCTTAAGGCCTACACCTTTTTGTCCACTCTTCAAAAGGAATGACAATGAGTCCAAGTCAGTTGAGTTTCCACAGCGTATGATAAACCTAGATACCTTCGGTAGTGATAACTTCTTCTGATATCACCAATATAACCACTCCGAAAAGACCTACCCTCAGTGGGTTAACTCCGTGAACTTTGTCATCAACCAATTGTTATACCACCATATATTAAATTACTAGCAACCCAAAGAAACATAAAACAAAGAAATAATTGAGGAATCCCCTTAAGAGTATGCTATGTCCTTATGGGATTGGTGTATTGACTCAGATGATGAGAAAATTGAAGGAGTTTTTATAGGAGATACACCGGTTATAAAAGATTCCCCCAAAGAATACAATATACATAGTAAAGGTCCTGTCCCAATCACTTATTCTTCTTCAAAGGCCAATCTCCCCCTTATGAAAATCACACTCCCTATTCCTACTTTGAAAACAAGCACTCCAACTTCAACTCCGACTAGTAATAAAACTAAAACCCTTGTTTCATCCAACAACAACAAGTCAAGTACGTCAAACCTGACTATGAACAAAATTAATCCTAGCACTCCAACAACCAAAAACAAAGACAATAGTTCACAACTAAACACAACAATAAGTAAACCATAAATGAACTCTTTAGATTATAGTGTTACTGAAGATATGAAGAAAAATAAAGCGAACATTTCCATGCACGATATCTGCGACACTACTATTGGGTTATGAAAAGGTACATATATTCTCCTCATTTCCATGATTTATGGTATCATCTTGACCGATTTTTCTGTTACTTAGGAATAAAATAGGATAGGAAATGATTAAAATATCTTCTAGAACTATCATTGAGTTGGAGTTCATAAATTCTAAAATATGGTTGGAATTGTTTGATTTTGTTACAGGAATGGGTAAATTTTAGTAAACTCACGATAGCAGAAGAGATTTCAAGGATGCACAAGCTATTGGAGGTTAAAGATATGGAGCATAAGGAAGTTTTAAGAGAGATTAGTTCTCTATTTTGTAAACTTCATAAATAGTAATAACGATCCTGAGGATCTCTCGATCCTCAGGATAGCTTAATTTACCCATATTTTGTAATATATAAAGGGTAGTGAATCCTGGAAAGGATAATAGAAGAATTGTATCTAAGCATTCAGAATTCAGAATTACTCTGTGCAAACAATTTCTATAATTGTTGTCTTAGTTATGGAATTAATAAATATTTTGAACGTTTCCATCATTTTCGTATACTGAGTTCCTAGTAGCAGTGCTTCTGAGGCCCGAGGGCCCAGTCTGAAGGAGTTGCTATTTTAATTTGTATTTTATCAGTTTGATTTCTGTTTCGAACTTTAGATCCTTTTTATCATTGTTAAGATAATGCATAAGCGTGTTAATGTTTTCATACTATTTGCTTGTAGAAGATAAATTCTTTCCTTTGAATGTTGTCGATTGCTATTCCAGATTCCATTTGCTGTAGTTTACTGCTTGACAATTCCTTTGATTTTCACATGCGCTGTTCCTTTCAATTAAATTAACAATTGTTGTTCCTTTTTGTTAAATTAACATTTTTTGTTTCTTTCACTTAATTAGAGGTTGTTGTTCCTTTTACTTAGTTAGCATTTGCTGTTCAATTACTGTTCTGTCTCAATTTACAATATTCAGTTATTTCTTTCCAACAGATTGGATAGTCATCAATAGATCAACTTATTTTCATAGATTCAATTCTTGTCTCTTAATTAGATCAATTCCGCAATTCAATTCATGCCTTTAATATAAGATTCAATTCTTGTCTCTTAATTAGATCAATTCCGCAATTCAATTCATGCCTTGAATTCATAGCACATTATAGATAAGATTTCAATCATGTTCAGTAGGATCTTAGCCTTAGAAACTTAATGAATGTGCAAGGAACTTGATTGTTGATAAAATCAGATTTGCTACATGATTTTAGCCTCTACGAGCTATCTGCATAGACTTTGCTGATATTCTTGAAATAGGAGATGAATCCTCAGGTTGATAAATTAATGTTAAACTAATACTGTTTTTAGGACATCTTTAGAGCCCAACATTTTGGCGCTTTTGTCTAGGAGAGTGTCAAAGATAGCATAGGTTGTGTCTTTGGAGGACGAGGTATTGAAGATGGAAGGTAAGAACCTACAAAGATAATAAGTAAGATGCTTATGCCAGTGCCGACCTCCAGCTGATACTTAGAGGTTATGGTGGTGTTTTTTTGAATTTTTTTTGAGTGAAGTGTGTATGGCTAAGAAAAAAGATCCTGAAAAACCAAAACCCCCACCAAAAACTACCAAATCCTAGGGTTCGGTGCTCCCTGGGAGAATCACTTTCATAGACGATATCATCTGAAAAGTGGAATCTCAAGCTTCAGTTGGACCTAGGAAAGGATCTACCCAAATCCCCCAGGCAACAGTTTCACTAGTTGCAGCTCACATTGAGATTCACAATAAAACTGGAGGGACTGAGCAAAGCTTTCAAAGAACAAATCTTCCACCCCTCACCCCTTTAGATGAGGGAAATTCATGTAATATGGAGGAAGCAGGAGGAGAAACCAACGAGGTTTCCAAGGCAAACCCATCACCATCACCTGAATCTCCTGTGAAATAAGAAAGCATACCTAAAATCCTAGATAGAGGTAGTGCAATCAAATCTCCTCAAGGATCAAGTAATCAATCAAAAGAATACCCAGGAAAATAAATTCCTGAATATTATTGGTAGATATTTGACCAAATGGTGCAACCAAATCAGCAACAACCCCAAACCTCCACTCTGGAATATCCGATAGTTTATCCAGACACCAATGCTCCCATGAAAGCAATTCCCCTGCATAATCTGCCAACCTTTCATGGATTGATTTCAAAAGACCCATATGCATTCTTATTTGAATTTGATGTCCCATGTAGAGGTTATGATTACACCTCTAAACCCCAAAAACTAAAGCTATTCCCTTCCACTTTGAAAGGGGAAACTTTTCGCTGGTTTATGGGATTGGGAGACAAAACTATAAACTCATGGGATGAGATGAAACATGCCTTCTTGACAAAATACCAGGATTATTGTAGAACTAGGGACCTAAAATATGAAATATTTCAAATGATTGCAAAAGAAAACAAGACATTAGAGTAATATGTTGAAATATTTCAATATAATCTATAAAGATCTTCTTATGGTACATTACCAGGTGCGGTGCTCAAAGCCACTTTGATAAAAGGAATGAAATATGAGTGGGTAGAAACATTGAATTTAATGGGGAAGGGTGATATTTATCAAGAAAATTATGATAACATCATTCTGTTGTGCATCAGGTGCTCATGTGGAAGTACATGGATTAGATCAGGAATGCAAACTCCCCTCACCAGAAATAACAATGTTACCAGTGGAGGAGTTACTCGAGTTGAAGTCAGTAATCTCTTAGAAAATTTCAAAAATGAAAGTCTGAGCACTCTGACTACATAATTGGATGTATTGTAGGCCAAACAGAAACAAGTAGAAGCAGAACAAACTTTGGCCATATTTTTCCACAGATGCAAAAAAAAACATGGTCCAAGAGAATGTCCTTTGAATGTGGTTCGGGTTTGCGCTATTTGTGCCAAATATCATGAAACAGAGCAATGCCCATCACTCCCTGGACTAAAATATGTCTTTAGAGAAGTAGAAGAGGAAACAAAACCATTATACCCGATGGCTCAACATCACCAATGGCAGGCCTGACCTCCAAGTACACTATAGGACCCCTCCTCTTTCTTTTCTAGGCAGTATAATCAACAACAAAATTATAGAAACACATGGCAGGGCCAACCATTTACTAATCAAAACTACCAGCCCCAACAATATCTAGTTGTGAATCCCACTTGGTCGAACCAACCTGCTACGAATCCCATTTGGCAGAATCAATCAGCCGCAAATTCCCCTTGGCCCAACATATAATACTTTACCCCATATTGGAAAAACCCAAACAACAACTCGTACCCTTCACAGTGGTCCAACACAGCTGCCCAAAACCCAAATTGGAACCAAAATTGGTAGCACCCCATGGGGATAACTAATCAACCCATAGGGATGACCCCTCAAACCCATAGGGATGACCCCTCAAACCCAAGAGAAAGAGAATGAAGATATCATACTACCAATAACAACACCCTCGACTGTGGTCATAACAGAAGAAACATAGTAGGGAGGAAACACAGTCGAATCACAAGATCCTGATAAGAATGCAACTCCTCCTCCTTCTTTCCCTGAAAGATTGATGATAGCAAGAATTTATATGTCAATATCCCACTCCTGCAGGATCTCCAAGACATTCCAATTTATGCAAAGACAATCAAGGAACTATGTGGGAGAAATCTTGTTAGGAAAATTAAAAATTCATCATCAACTGTTCATGTGGTAGGAGACTTGTTTGATCTAATTTTAGGTAGACAAGACCTAGTCAAATATGCAGACCCAGGGAATCCCATAGTAACAGTTCAGATCTAGGGTTGTTCTTTTCCAAATTCCCTAGTCGATTTGGTGGGGCCATCAACATCCTGACTATGGAAACCTGCAACACCCTGGGTTTTGACTCCTTCGAGCCTACCCCAATTATGTTACAGTTGGTGGATTGATCATTGGTTAGACCAGTTGGTATATTACATGATATAGCAATTTCAGTCGACTCTTGGGAATATCCAGCGAATTTCCTCATCATCAACCCAAGAAGTGGACTTGAAGGGAATCCATTAATACTGGGAAGACCATGGCTCCCAACGACAAATGCGTACATAGGATGTCGTACGGGTAATATGACAATTGCTAGAGGAGGTGTTACAAAAAATCTCATCTTATATCCTCCAGCCAATCCAAGCCCAACTATTGTATATTGACAACTGCGATTGCCAAGATATCCAAAAAAGGATCTACGAGCCCCCCTCACACTGGAAGAAGTCCTCAGACTCAAGAACTAATTAGAGGATGACATGATCAATGAGTTTATTAATAGCCCAACCATTGTGAGTAACCCTACGTGTCATATGCTCAAAGCTATTCTAGATTGTGAAGTGTAGGTAGACTCGCTGGAAGATTTAATGGAACAACAAATCATGACTACTGTTGTTCATAACAAAAAATCAGTTGAGATTGCACCAGGGTGGTCTCTAAACATTAATGCCAATTTAGATGAGCAACAACAACAAAAAATGATTCAAATCCTTTCTAAATACCAACAAGCCTTTTCTTGGGAGTATTTTGACTTGAAAGGTATTGATCCACAACTCTTCACACACCATATTTATATTGAGAAAGATGACTGACCTATATGATAGCCCCAAAGAATATTGAATCCCCATCTCAGGGATTTTTCTAAAGAAGAATTACAAAAACTGTTGGACGTAGATTTTATATATCCTATATCAGATAGTTGATGGGTTTCCCCACTAGTAATCGTCCCCAAGAAAAATGGAAAATGGTGAATCTGTGTAGACTACAGGGAACTTAACAAAGCCACCCAAAAATACTACTTCCCCTTACCTTTCATCGATCAGGTCTTGGATACTTTAGCAGGAAATAAATTCTTTTCTTTCCTAGATGGCTTTAGTGGCTACAATGAGATCCAGATTGCCCCAGAAGATCAAGATAAAACTATATTTACATGCCCCTGGGGTAGCTTTTCATATAGAGTATTTCCCTTTGGACTATGTAATGCTCCAACCACATTCCGGAGGGAAATTATGAGCATATTCAACCACCTGATTAACGAAGGGCTTGAAGTTTACATGGATGACTTCACACCCTATGGCAACGACTTTGATCAAGCTCTGGATAATATGGAAAAGGTGCTAGAATGATGCATCGCCACCAGGTTATGTTTAAGCCATGAAAAATGTCACATGATGATGATGGAAGGTGTGGTGCTAGGGAATTATATTTCTATAGATGGAGTTAGGGTATATCCAACAAAAATAGAGGTAATTCTTAATCTACCTACACCACGCACACAAACTGAGGTACGTAGTTTCCTTGGTGCTTCAGGATCCTATCGTAGATTTATGGAAAATTTTGCAAGAACTGCTACACCTTTACATGCTTTAACTAGTAATGTGGAGTTTCAGTTGTCTGACAAGTGTGATGTGGCATTTGCAGGACTCAAGAAGCTGATCTCAATAGCACCAGTGTTAAGAGGATCAAATTGGAAAATACCATTTCACATCTTCACTGATGCATCAGATATTGCCATAGGTGCTGTCCTTGGATATGAAGAAGAGAAGAAACCCTATGCTATTTATTTTATTATCAAGAATATCACTCCCACTGAATCTAATTATACAGTAACAGAAAAATAATTTTTAGCTGTTATACATGCCATCAATAAATTTCGTCATTATATAACAAACTATCTAGTTATTCTGTATACTAATCATTCTGCTATTAAATATCTAGCTAATAAACCTATTACTAATGGACAATTCACTCGATGGTTATTACTATTGCAAGAATTTTACATCACCATCAAAGATCGACCTAGAAGAGAAAATCTTGTTGCAGATTTCCTGTCTCACATACCCAAAATGGATGACTCCTTGACAGTTGAAGATCAATTTCCAGATGAACATCTGTTTTTCGTTACTTATAAACCACCCTGGTATGATGATGTGGAAAATTACCTGGCAACAGGGAAATTACCGACACATCTATCATCAAGGGAAAGAAAACTAATTGTCCAATGTAGCAAATGATTCACTTGGATCAGTGGATATCTCTTCCACACAAGGGCTGATTTCCAGATCTGCAGATGCATACAAGATGACAAAATCTATGACATACTGAAGGTAGGACATGATGAGCCTTGTGGCAGGCATTTTGAATATCACAGGACTGGACATAAAATTTTACAGATGGGCTACTATTGGCCCTCAATATTCAGAGATGCAAATAAATATGTCTAGACCTGGGACAATTGTCAGCGGATGGGAAATCCATGTCAGGCTGATGAAATGCTTCTGAAAGCACAAGTAGTCGTAGAACCATTCGAGAGATGGGCACTAGACTTCGTTGGCCCCTTGAATCTGAAGTCAAATTATAAGGCCTATATTCTAGTTGCAACATACTACATGACCAAATGGGTAGAGGCATAAGCCTTACAAAACAAACAGAGGAAGTAGTCATCAAATTTCTTTTCAAATTATTTGTACGATATGGACTACCCATGGAAGTAATCACTGATGGGGGGTCACAATTTACAGCTCATAGAATCATGACCATCTTGAAAAATTATCATATTAAGCACAAAGTTACTTCCCCATACCATCCAAAGACAAATGGACAAGTAGAAATCACCAATAAAGTTTTGGAGGCAATTTTGACAAAAACGGTCTCAAAAAATCGACAAAATTGGGCTACTGAGCTCTCAAATGCCTTATGGGCTTATTGCACAACTTGGCGTAACATCACTGGCTACTCTCCTTATCATTTAATCTATGGTAAAGAACCTATCTTTCCAATCGAGTTTGAGATTAAGACTCTAAGGATGGCCCAGGAGATTGGATTGGATCTTAAAGAGGCACATAAACAACACCTACAGTAGCTCAATGAATTAGATGAAGAACCCCTGTCCACCTTGGAGTGCACAACTGATATTCAGCAACAGAGAATGAACTGACACGATAAACATATGAAGAAGAAATCCTTCCAGAAAGGTGATTGGGCACTTCTCTATGATTCCAAATTTTAGGATTTTCTTGGGAAATTACAGACAAGGTGGTTGGGACCATATGAAATTAATGAATTTCATGATAATGGTATTGTCACCTTAATTACCATCAATGGGTCTGACTCTCCCTTTTTGGTAAATGGACACCAACTACGACTTTACCATCAACCACCTTCAAAAGAATCCTTTTGTCGAGAAGTAAGTAAGGACCCTATTGTTCAGATTTTGGCTAGTTGGGAAGGTAACCCAACAGCCTCAACTCGATAAATGATGAATTTTTTTTTAGTACTGTACATATTGTATATAGTTTTTTTACAAAATTGATTGATTTTTTAGCTCTTCTTTTTTTTATAGGAAAGTCATTTAAGAAAATACAAACCATAAGAGATGAATATAATATAAACACTCTTTTCTATTCTTTACCCTTATCTCACGTGCAAAAACTCAACAAATATAACCCTTGTTTTTACAAGAAAATGAACTTTCTTATAGACTATCTAATACTTCGATTATTGCATAAACTTACCCATAGTAATTGAATGAATTTATTTGATGACTAATCAATTATAGATTCAATGAAAAAAAAATGTATGTGGGAATTTTAATCATTTAATTAGATGGGTAAAATTTTTAAAAACATCATCATTGTTGTTCATTCAAAACTAAATTATTGTCGTTCCTTTGAAAAGAACGACTACTGTTCCCTTCGTAAGTAATATTGTTCATTCAAAATGAAACGATTGTCATTCCTTTGAAAATAACGACTACTGTTACCTTCGTACGATTATTATTTCCTTTGTAAACCATTGTCATTCCTTCGAAAAGAACGACCGCTGTTCCATTCATACGTAATATCGTCCACACAAAAATTACGATTGCCACTCCTTTTAAAAGAATGATTGATGTTTCTTTGTTCTTCCTTTCACGATTGTGGCTCCTTTCTTAAAACATGCCGTTGATTATGTCAGTCACTCCTTTGGGTATGAACTTCACTAATTCCTTTTCTTTATCACTATCTCTAATCTGTCATTTGGTGTGGATCATTTAACATACTTTAATAAATAAACTATTTCTGGATTAATTTCTCTGAATCCTTTTAAAAATTGTTCACAATTCATTAACCACCATAATTCGTTTCTTTCCCTTATATATCTACATATAATTGAATGATAATTTCTTTCATATCATAATTGTTGGCAAATATTGAACAAGCAACGAATACGTGTTGATGGTTGTTGTCATTAATGGCAACAGTGGAGATGGAGGGATAAGAAGGATGAAACCCCTTGGGGATTCAGACGTAAAAGCTCAGGAGGAACATCATTGAAGAAAACGTGCGTAGCAAGATTTTACAAAGAAGAAGGAAGACAGAGATCCAATGACTGTTGGATCCCATCCAAATTTCCCAAAAGGCCGACAACCGTCATATCTGCAGAAGTTGCGAGGGAGATAAGCCATCGGAGATTCGGGGATCGGGATTTCAATATGAAAAAGTCACTCGACAACGAAAACCCCAAAATAGCGATATGTGATTTCGCGATTTGATCGCAACCGTTAAAAGCAAGATTGAGATATGGACCATTGATTTTGCTCATCGGAGAATTGGGAATCAGAGTTTCACGAGTCTCGTGAACAATGACAATGAAAACCCCGAAATCGCGATCTGCGATTTCGTGATCTGATTGCAGCCGTTAAATCCAAGGTGAAATCCCGATGGGATCTGGACCGTCTATTCGTGTGGACGCGTGGCAGCCTGGAGGCTCCATCGGAGAATCGGGGATCGAGACTTTGATGTCCAGTTCACTCGACAACAAAAACCCCGAAATCGTGATATGTGATTTTGCGATTTGATCGCAGCCGTTAAATCAAGAAGAGATTGGGACCATCCACTTGTAGACAGGAGGCTTCATTGGAGTTTTGGGGATTGGGGTTTCAATATGCAAAGAATACAATGCAACGAAAAACCCGATTTCGCGATATGCGAACTCCCGACTGAATCTGCACCGTCAGATCAACATGTGATCTAGACCATTGATCCAACTCACGATGGTAGACCATGTCACCCAGGGACACGTGGCACAACCAGGGAATGACAGGTGTCAGGAAGATCTAACACTTCAGGCACATACAATTCATGAATCAGAGTGACACGTGGCAGGATCTAACACGTGCCAAATCACGTGTGATGTCAGTAGAGGCATCGGCAATCGGGACTTTGATATGTCAAGAACACACTGCAACAGAAACTCCGAAAACGCGATATGCGATTTTGTGATGTAATCACAGCTGTTGGATAAGAATGAGATCTGGACCGTTGATCTTCGTCATCGGAGAATCGGGGATCAGGAATTCTATAGACATGTGTATGATGACATATAAAATGCCGAAACCCTGATGAGAGGCTTGACCGAGGTCTTATGTTGACGGTCACATGGACCATTGTGTAGCCGGAAGGGGCTAAAGATCGGGAAAGGAGCACATCCAGAATCGAAGAATCGAGGGTTCTGAGTACATGTGCATATCGACAATGAGAATACCGAATTCGCGATGAGTGAAATCCCGATGGGATCTGAACCGTTGGATCAAGCATTGATCGGAGGGTTGCTTTTGTTCCTCACACATTAACGCTTCAGTTATGAATCTGTTAAGTGAAACGGACTGATGATGACGAATTGGTTAGCGTTTTAGTTCCCAAGACAGATGTCCTCGGATTTCCCATTGGAAGGGGAAGTGGAATCATTAAAGAAGTGTGTATAAAAGAAAATGAGAGAGACTGAATTGGGTTGGCTGTTCTGAATGAAAAAAGAACGAAACAGTTAGAAATAAGAAAGGAGAAGGAGTCAAGGATGAAGTCTGATCGATATACAGAAGGAAATGAATTGTATATGAGGATTGGAGAAAAGAACAGGCAGAGCAGATGAAATATAGAGTAGAAGAACAGAATGATAGAGCAGAGAAGAAGCAGAGCAGAACAATAGAGTAGAGTTGAAGCAGAGCAGAATGATAGAGCAGAGCAGAACGATAGAGCAAGCAGCAGAAGACAAGATTTGCAGAACAAAGTAAAATTGGTATGAACTGATTTATCTGTAAAGTTGAATTCTTATTTAATCATTGATATCTTAGGGAGTTTGGGAGGTGTTCGGGAGGACTGTTGTCCTCAGAAGTTCAAGTGGGTGCTTGAACACAGGAAGTTGTAGCTTCCATCTGGTTGCAGCCAGAGAAACCAGGGTGGCAGGGTGGTGCAAGGGAGAACTCTTGTTCTCTGTTATACAGGTTGGTGCCTGTATGATTGGAAGTTGGTGCTTCCATCCAGTTGGTGCTGGAAACACTCAGGGAGTTGGTGCTTCCTTCTAGTTGGTGCTAGAGAAACCAGGGAGTTGGTGCTTCCTTCTATTTGGTGCTAGAGAAACCAGGGAGTTGGTGCTTCCTTCTAGTGGGTGCTAGAGAAACCAGAGAGTTGGAGCTCTCAAACAAGTTGAAGCTTGTAAAACAGAGGTAGCAGCCTCACATTGAGTTGATGCTCAATTGTAAATGATGTACAGAACAGAAAAAGACTGCCTATCATTTAGAAGAAGAAGAGGTTTTCTCCCTTTATGGGTTTCCTCGTGAAAATCTGTCTCTG
>ML828484.1:0-16516 GCA_009831015.1 Picea engelmannii | reverse complement strand
TCCTTCTAGTGGGTGCTAGAGAAACCAGAGAGTTGGAGCTCTCAAACAAGTTGCAGCTTGTAAAACAGAGGTAGCAGCCTCACATTGAGTTGATGCTCAATTGTAAATGATGTACAGAACAGAAAAAGACTGCCTATCATTTAGAAGAAGAAGAGGTTTTCTCCCTTTTTGGGTTTCCTCGTGAAAATCTGTCTCTGTGTATATTTCATGTGTGACTGATGATATTTACTCTTACTGTCCATATGCTGTATGTTGCTTGATGACACAAGAAGAATTCTTTATAATTATTTAAAAGGTATAAAATTGTTTAAGCTTATAAACAACTGATTCACCCCCCCCTCTCAGTTGTTTTAGTATTTCCAACAATAATAAGGAATCTTAAATACATTCTTACTTGGAATTCTTACACTTCTTACGCCATCCCTCACTCTTAAGGAGTAGACGAGCTTCCCTTGATAGAGCTCTAAAAAAAACAAAAGAAAAATCAAAGTAAAGTTTTTAACAAAGTAATAAACTTCTCCCATAAAGAATAAGGGGTCGCATCAAGAGCCAACCTACCACGATCATCAGATAATAACATAAGTGACATTCCAAATGTGGCTACCACACCAGGGCAATGACCTTTGGCATTTTTTTTCATCAAAGGACAAGAGGTCTCATCACAAGTCAACTTGTTCACTTAGGTTATGATCTAGTGAGTGGAATTTACATCATCTGGCTACCAAACCAAGATAATGGTCTTCATGGGAAAAGACAAATTCAAACCATTTATTAAGGATATGGGCTCATCTATGGGTTAAAAGGAAACCCTGTCGAGGCTATGTACGCCTGCTGGCACCATTGGCTTTGCCTATGGTATCAAAGTTAACCTTAAAAATATGCCAAGTTTTAATGTGTTTTTTGATCTCCTTCTCAAAACAATGAGGCTGTCATTCCAGATATATCCAATAAAAAGGGAAAATACCAATATGGGGAACATTTTAAACATGTGAACAAATTTAAAATCATTCGGAATATTTTTCCTCAAAGGGTTTCTACCATGGGTATAATAATTAGAATTTCCCACACAAAGTGATGATTATCGTTAAGTACCATTAAAGTGCTTGATTGAAAGTTATTAATGATTGTCTTTTCTAGCAGTGACGATGACATAGAAATCACACCTCACAGTCACTCCTTGCCATTATTACACTCGTACATTTGATGGTCAAGGTCGACCTTTCCATTTATGGGGGGATAGATGCCCGACACATTTACCGATAGATTTCAATGAATGCAGTAATTACGGAAATGCACATTTTTCTATATACACACAATGTCGTTCTATATTTTCTATGAGTGTTGTTTTCAAAAATATGGTTGAGTTAAGCTACAACAAGGAACGTTAGTCGTCCTCACCTACTTACAGAAATATGGGAGGCCAAAGTGTGTGACGGGAACCAACACTCTTATAGGCAACTGAGCATGCAAGAAAAATCCTACACCATCTGGGGTGGATGGAGTACTTCAGTTGGTTGCAGGAATACGATACATACATCACGATCAAATTCTTTCAAAACTTGTAGGGAGAGACCTCCTTGGTTCGAGATATACGAATTCCAGTCACTCAGGAAATCATAGCAGAGGTTACAAGCCTTCCTAACATAGGAATACAATGGTCTAGAAGATATACAATGCTTAGAGAAGCTGTAGAATCCTTCGTAGAACTTGGAGAGGAATTGGATAAAAAGGGAAAGGGACTTAAACCCAGTACTCTCAATGAACCCTGGAAAGAACTGATAGGTGTCATACAGAGGTATATCACCTGTGACAGAATATATGATGTGATCCATCCACACCACCTCAAACTACTAGCTGCGCTCAAACAATGGTTAGTAATCAATTTACCATTTTTTCTAAATGCTATGTTACATGAGGTCACTATAAGAAAACATAAGGCAAAATATCCCGTTACCATCATCAACCACCATGGATTGGTAAAAATGATAGTAAATAAGACCCTAAGTCAAACTCAAATGACCTGGGGGGATCTTATTGAGGCCAATTGGCCCTTACAATTAGAGAAACCTGAATTGCAGTATGAAGACCCAACCTAGGGAATTGAAGTAGCACAGGAAGGGGAACCTGCTACCCAAATGGAAGTTTTTCCTCCTCAACCTGAAGTCGAGGCAGATCCCATCCGATTTGCAGAGACTCAGACCTCAAAAGCATAGGCATAAACAAGGAAGATAAAAAGAGAAATGGTTTCTCCTAAAGTCCCCATTGAAGAAGTAGATGGATAAGACTTCATGAAGAATAAGCAAGCATATAAGACACCATGAAGAAATTCAGGATACAACAGAACAACCTGAATAAATTCAGGATACAACAGAATAGCCTGAAGAAATTCAGGACATAACAGAGAAACCCTTACAGGGAGATGTTCAGGGAATTGAGTAGACATAACAAACACCACAAGGAAACAATAAGAAATATACCCATCCAACATTGGGACACCTCACAGATTTTTTTTTGAAAAGATATGAGGTATAGATAGCTCATGTTCTAGGGAGTTTAGGGACCTCAATTAGTAGAGACACAAATAGGCTAGAAGAAAAACAAGCGCCAACCTCTCCTTTGAACCCTGCTAAAAATTTCTTTGACACTGAGATGTCACTCCCAGATGATACAACACAAGAAGAACCTCATACTAAGGTAAATACCCTGGTAGGGAAAAAAGAAGAGCCACTATTGACAGATCAAGGTGAGGAAAATCCTGACAGCTCACAGAAACATAAATCAGGCAAAAGCCACAACAAAATTAGAAAGTTAAAATGTGAGAACAAGTTGTTGAAGAGAAGGGTTAAAAAGATTAAAGTGTTAAAGCAGAAAGTTGGCAAGCTTAAGGAAATCATCAAGGAATTAATAAAACAACTAGAGCAAGCCAATAAGATCCATGAAATAAAGAAGACCAAAAGACATAGAGCACAGGGAAGGAACCCTCTTCTTAGGAGGGAAGTCCAAACAAGTTCTATAGGAACACAGACAGAGTTTCATATCCTTGAAGAAACTATAGAAATGGAACTTCAGACTTAGACTACATCATCAGAAGGGGTAGTTGTTCAAAATGAAGAGGAAATTTTTTTGGGAGTGTATGAAACAGAGGCTCAACCAGAAATTCTAGGAGGAACAACTGATCAACCTAAGGAAGTAATTCCCACTCCTCTAGAGACCACATATGTAGAAACTTAGACAATAATTCTAGTAATGAATGAATCAACCTGTCAGAATGAAGAGGTATCTTAGTTTCAGGATCAGAGTGCCATCATTGAAAGACTAGAAGCAGAACTGGTACAAGCCCAACATGCCTTGACTCAGACCAGAGATGAAATGGTGACCATAACAGAGCACCAAAGAGTTGTTAAAAAAATCAAAACCATGTAAACAATGGAAAATGAGACGTATGCTAAGCTGAATAAGGCTCAAGGGAAGACAAAGAAGGTACAAGCTCAATTAGAAAAAGCTTTGGAGCAAATCAAAGAGATTTGTGATATCTAGACTAATGCAATAGATTGTAGAGCTCTTGCTACCAATTATACTTCGTTTTTATTAGAAAACTACCTATTGCTGAGGGTGAAAGATATTCGAGAAGGTAAATCGATTAAATTCACCACTATCTCTGAGTTTGTGTCTTGTTTTAGGGAGCAGGAAGAGAAAGTACAATATTTCCTGTGTGAACTATACTTCCATAATTTCATTTTGGAAGATAACAACAGAGATAAACTTGGTCCCTTTATTGGGGACATCCAATTTCAAGTGTTCCTATCCTTCACTAAAAATCAATTTAGGTGGGCTAAGGCCCACAAAACTTTCATGAAGAGAGAAATTGGGTTAGATCTCTGGATCAGGGGGGAACCACCAAAGTCTTCCCCAGCTATCATGCGACATAGGACATTCGTGAAAAGGGAAGGAGTGATAATATCTTTAGGTCCTAGTCATCAACAAGTTATACGATCAAGCATATTATATTTTAGGGACCTCAAAGAAGAAGCTCTTTCTAGCTACAAGTTAAGATGGGATGTCTCCCCAGTTGAAGTAAGGGTTAGAGAGCCCTTCGATTTCAAGAACTTATTTGCAGCTACCTTCAAAATAGAAAGATATGCTAGAATGATCCAGGAGGAAGGACCTGACTAGATTGGGTGAGGATATAATCCCCCTCTTATCTGGTTTCCTACAGAATATTACCAGAGAGATTATCAATTTAATAAGAAGAGAGAAGACACTGCTTTTGGAGAACTCATAAGAAAGAATGGGCTCAGGTCACATGGTGAACCAACCTCTGCTCCTTACAACATCACTTCTTTTCATGTAAGAACTTAGCTTGCATGAGGAAATGCAAGAAGGTAAGCTGGGGGGTATGTTAGGTTATGAAAAGGTACATATATTCTCATCATTTCCATGATTTATGGTATCATCTTGACTGTTTTTTCTGTTACTTAGGAATAAAATAGGATAGGAAATGATTAAAATGTCTTCTAGAACTATCATTGAGTTGAAGTTCATAAATTCTAAAATATGGTTGGAATTGTTTGATTTTGTTACAGGAATGGGTAAATTTTGGTAAACTCACGATAGCGGAAGAGATTTCAAATATGCACAAGCTATTGGAGGTTAAAGATATGGAGCATAAGGCAATTTTAAGAGAGATTAGTTCTCTATTTTGTAAACTTCATAAATAGTTATAGCGATCCTAAGGATCTCTTGATCCTTAGGATAGCTTAATTTACCCATATTTTGTAATATATAAAGGGTTGTGAATCCTGGAAAGGATAATCGAAGAATTGTATCTAAGCATTCAAAATTCATAATTACTCTACGAAAACAGATTCTGTAAATGTTGTCTCAGTTATGGAATTAATAAAGATTTTGAACGTTTCCATCATTTTCGTATACTAAGTTCCTAGTAGAATTTCTTCTGAGGACCGAGGGCCCAGTTTGAAGGAGTTACTGTCTTAATCTGTATTTTATCAGTTTGATTTTTGTTTCGAAATTTAGATCCTTTTTATCATCGTTAAGATAATGCATAAGCGTGTTAATGTTTTGATACTATTTTCTTGTATAAGATAGATGCTTTCCTTTAAATGTTGTCGATTGCTATTCCATATTCCATTTGCTGTAGTTTACTTCTGGATAGTTCCTCTCATTTTCACATGCGCTATTCCTTTCAATTAAATTAGCAATTGTTGTTCCTTTCTGTTAAATTAGCATTTCCTATTTCTTTCACTTAATTAGCGGTTGTTGTTCCTTTTACTTAGTTAGCATTTGCTGTTCAATTACTATTCTATCTCAATTTATAGTATTCAGTTATTTCTTTCCAACAAATTAGATAGTCATCAATAGATCAACTTATTTTCATAGATTCAATTCTTGTCTCTTACTTAGATCAATTCCGCCATTCAATTCATGCCTTTAATATCATATTCAATTCTTGTCTCTTAATTAATCAATTCCACAATTCAATTCATGCCTTCAATTCATAAAACATTATAGATCATATTTCAATCCTGTTCAGTAGGATCTTATCCTTAGAAACTTAATGAATGTGCGAGGAAATTAATTGTTGATAAACTCATATTTGCTACATGATTTTAGCCTCTACGAGTTGTCTGCATAGACTTTGCTGATATTCTTGAAATAGGAGACGAATTCTCGGGTTGATAAATTAATGTTAAACTAAGGCTACTTTTAGGACATCTTTAGAGCCCAAAAACTACCACAACAGTGTGACCTTCTTCTTGATACTTTTAATCTAAATAAATCTCATAAGAAGACCATGGATGCAACTGACAACATTCCTAAAGTTGCAAAAACAAAGGAAATACATAAAGTTGAGATGAAATGGAGGGTATTCAATAATGAAATTCATATCATCAATTTCCTTATCAACTCATATGTCTTCCAAGACTCTATAATAGATTATGAAACTCATGAACAATATCTTTAGAACTACTAATATGAAGAAAGTAAAGTGCATCCCAAAGAATGTGCTATCACTCGAGAAACTATTTGACTTGCAGAATAAGTTCAGAAGGCCTATAAATCCAAAGCCCAATAGTTCAACCTTGATACATTTTCTGGTTAATCTAGGAACCCTAGAACAACCCAAGTATATCAATCTGGGAACTTTCTATTTAGAAGCAAAAAACCATACATTTACATAATTGTTCAATAAATATCATGATGTATTTTCTTGGATTTATGAAGATTTAAA
This sequence comes from Picea engelmannii, assembly GCA_009831015.1. NCBI lineage: Eukaryota > Viridiplantae > Streptophyta > Pinopsida > Pinales > Pinaceae > Picea > Picea engelmannii. The sequence continues at coordinate 10,266 of ML828484.1, read as the reverse complement.
GAGTTATGACACCCGTATAATTAAACATGTGATTCCGATCAAACAAGGTGTCAAGCCATTCCAACAGAAGTTGAGAAAAACACATCTGACACTTGAACCACTAATTCAAAAAGAATTAAAGAAGATGATAGATGCCTAGATCATCTTCAAGGTCCATCATTCGACCTAGGTATCTAATATGGTTCATGTCTAAAAGAAGTTGGGGGAAATCAGAATATGCATATATTTCTGGAATCCAAACTAGGCCTCCAACAAAGACAACTATCCAGTCCCCCCTATGGAACAGATCATGCAACTCATCTCTGGTTCTAAGATGTTTTCCCTTTTAAAAAGTTTTTCAGGCTACAATCAGGCCGTTGTAGTATAACATGAGTGATTAAATACCACCTTTATGATGAGGTGGGGGACATACACATATCACATAATTCCCATTTATTGAAATGGACATGTATTGAAAAAGAATCCTTTGAGAACATCAAGGACGCTATAGTAGCTGCACCATCTTTACACAGTCCATATTTTACTAAGGACTCATTTCTGTACACTTTTTCATCTGACCATTCTCTTGCAGTGGTGCTCACATAGAAGGATGAGCAAGGGAATGAGTGCCCCATCACATTCATGAGAACCAGGTTACAAATGTGCTAAAATGAATTACCCACTGGTGGAAAAGAAAGCACTTGTTGTCCACAAAGCCATCAAATAGTTTAGACCATATTTTTTGAAGAATGATATCAAAGTGATTTTTCCTCAGCCGAAGGTAATATATCTCTTTGTTCAGAGGGAGTTGGGCAATACACAAGGTAATTGGATGATTTCCTTACAAGAATATGACCTAGAATTTAAACCAACAACTATCGTCAAAGGTCAAGGTATTTGTAAGCTGGAAATTGGGATTACAGATGTTGAAGACCAAGAAGAAGACATATGGCAAGAGGAACCAACCCTCTACACCCAACAAATTTCATATGCTCCATATATTGAGAATTCATACTACAATGATCTCAAGTACTATCTTCAACATGGTACATCTGTGGACCTTCTCAATGCTAAGCAAAAGAGAGCTCTAAGGTTGAAATCATAATAGTATCAATTTCCATGGTATCTTGTTCAAAAACAATTATGAAGGACTCCTACTACGTTGTATTGAAAAAAAATATGCTGATAAAGTCCTTAAATACCTACATGATGGACCAACTAAAGGCCATTTCTTAGGAGACACAAAAATTCACAAACTATTGAGAGATGGGTACTACTAGCCAACATTGTTTAAGTATGCTCATGGTTATTCTCACATATGTGACACTTGCCAAAAATCATTTGGAAGAGAGAGCATAATAGTTTTCCTGCTTCATCCTATTGTTGATGAAGAGACCTTAGAACAATGGGGGCTAGATTTTATCATTGAGATTAATCCTCATTCATACAAGCGACACATGTATATCCTAACCACTACTGAGTACTTTACATGATGGAATGAAGTGATACCACTAACTAAAGTGAATGATGAAGTGGTAATGAATTTTCTTTAACAACACATCATAACCAAGTTTGGAGTTCCTAACTCTCTTGTGTTTGATAACGCAACATATTTTTCATCGGTTAAGTTTAATGGGTTTTATTTATAAAAGGGGATCAACTTGAAACATCCAGCCAACTATTACCCCTAGGGAAATGGCTTGGCCATATCTACAAACAAGAATCTAATTGACATTCTCAAACGAACCATAGTTTACCAATAGATAAATTATCATAAATCTATACCACTTCCCTCTGGGATGATCATGTCACCCCCAAAGATTCAATAGGGACATCTCCTTATTTTATTGTCTATGAGAAAGAAGCCATTCTTCCTTCACATATTTATATTTTTTCCCTCCAACTTACCAAATAGTTTCACATGAGAGAATGTCCTGTCATCTAAAGATGCATCAACACTTTGTTGAACCTAGAGGAGAACCATGGTAAAGCAAAGACCAAGTTTGAAGCTCACTAACAGACCATTAAACCATGGTTTGATAATAATTCTACTAGTGAGAAAGACTTTTAGGTCAACGATCTAGTTCTCAAATGGCACAAGCCACACAAAGATAAAGGAAAACAATCAAAGTTTCAACACTTATGGCTTGGCCCTTTCATGATCAAAGAGAAAATTGGCCAAGGAAACTACTGCTTGTAGAATCTCAAAGGGGATGTAGAAATCCTCCTTTTCAATGACCAAATCTTGAAACACTATATCAGCTAGCCCTTAACACAACTCCTCTTCTATACACAAATAATTATTTTGCTTGTGTCATTGATTTTCTTCTTTACTTTTTCATTTCTTACTTTTGAATTTCCCCTTTCCATTTTGTTCACTTTTGATTTTAGCCAATTTTATTTCCTTTTTCTTGAAAATTATCATCCTAGAATTCTCATAAATGTTATGACTTGGACCTGGATATCTCTTGAAGTGTAACACATATGGTGTCAAAATTTTGGATATTTGTAGCTTGTATTATCAACATAACTTCATTTTTATCTATGTAACATTGTTGTGCAAGACTTTAAGCTATACGCAGTAGTAGAAAATAGTTTATCAACATACGAGCATTGTACTCTTAAAATGTGATAAGTAAAGGAGCCAAGGGTCATGTCTAAGAATATATTTTTGTGTTTTTCTGAACTAAGGAGAGATGGTTTCAAATAGGTATTTGTAGTACTCTAGAGAATGTTACTAAAGGAGTTTGATCATATATAATTAAGTTGGAAAATATCACCTTGACACGTGTGATCCCTCATTCTTTTAAAGGAAGTCTGGAATCCTCCCATCCACCTTTCTCTAAATACAAGAGAATCAAATTATAAAAGGTAAAGTCTTGGGGAAAGGCATTCCAGATCATGTAGGGCATGCAAGTATCTTTGTTGGGGCTATGGATTCTCACTAGAAGTGGAGCAATGATTATAACAATAGGGTGACTTTGACGGGGCTATGAACACTCGCTAACAACAGAGAAACACTAAAGAAATGCATAAGCAACTTGTGTTTTCAACATTCCTGACATTTTAGTTCATTTTTGTACTCCTTATGCCTTCCTTAAATTAATTCCATTTTGAAAAGGTTGTTTCATGGTAATCATTCTATTTTGGGGATGGTTCTAACTTCTTCTTTGTATCATACAAACTTTGTCTCATAAAAATCTACATTGAAAATAATTATGGTACCTACTCCGTCTCTATTAAGATCATGCATCGTCATGCTTCTATTCTCAAAATTTTATGTTTTGGATACCTCTCTACATATATTCATTGCTTCACTCAATGTGTCACCATTTATTGTTCCAAGCATTAACAATATCCTTTTTCTTGTATATTTACTTGTAAATCTCCTTTCCAAGAAAACAAAGCCCCCTTTTCTCTTCTATAAAAACTTCTTGGGATGGAAATTTTCTTAATGGTTGATCGTTGATTACCCCTCTTTAAGTAGGCCTCTTTTATTTTCATAGTTTGGATGGAATTGCACCTTTATTCTTGGTACTTAATAAAATTTTGAAAAAAATATTTTGGTCACTGGACGAGTTATTATAAACTTTTCCAGTATACACTAGAGGAGATCCTCTCAAGTGCTCCGATGCCCATCAAAATAATTACCTTAAACTCCTTCAAAGCATTGTTTTTTTCAATGGTTGATTTAGTTCCAACTCCTCTGGTTCGATCATACAAGTTCTTATAAACTACTCTGGTCAAAACGAGGGCTTTATCATCTTCTCCTCCAATTCTCACCAGTACAATTTGTGTCAATGTCTTTGGTATACACCAAATACTTTCCCACAATGTCTTCTGGTGCATACTAGAGGACTTCCCACCAAAGTCCCTAATGAAATCAGAGACCTTTCCATCAACACCTCCAATTCACATTGGAGGAATTCACAACATTTTCTCTGGTGAAATATTTAAATCCCCATCATAAGACTTTATTTCATGCTACTGTTATAAAAAGGGTGCTCTCCTCAATCATTTAGAATTTTTTTTGTCGAGCTCCCATGAGGAATAGGAGAGAGGGAGAGCGTTGAAGTGAGTACATTGATAAGCCATTGAAGGAGCGAGAGAATCACATCATCAAGTTACCACTTGTCTACATGCCATTTGACCTTTGGGTATGCCCTAAATCTCGTCTTCATATTTACTTATTTAAAAAAAAAGTAGGGTTAGGTTTTTTTTTTCGAGACTAAGGTTTTATTTATAATAGTTGATATTTCCATTCCATCCAACCGTCTCCTCGGATTCCATTTCAATGATTATCATCTTTGTCTCTCCATATTCTAGAACTATAATGAAATTACCTATCTAGTTTTAACCTCACCCAACACCCTTTCTGAATGAAAAATTGTCCTAGGGTTACCAAAATTTTCTTGCAATGCCAAGCAACTCTCGACCAAATCCTCTTAGGGAAGAATCCCTAGTCAATCATTGCTCCCTGCTTGTATCATAAATACAACAATTTTAAAAGCCACTGCTTGGAGATATAGTTCCATCAGTCCCATGCATGCATCAAAACCTATCCTCATCCTTTTACATGATGGATCATGTGTCCTATATCACTCTATCATTAACTCAAAACTTATCCTCCAAGCTTAATGAGAATCGAGCCTTGGTCTCTTAATCCTCAGTTATCCAAGCCCTAAAATTCAAACAAAAGCTCATTGTTGAAGCCAAGTCATTCTAAAAAAACTCTTTGTAACCAGATTTATTGACAAATTTGTTTCCATGTTACAACTGGAGTGGTTAACATGAACTGCTTTGGTCTAACTAGAGACTTTATTACAATCCACTCTTGTCCATTTAGGGAACTTGACATGAACTCCTTTGATTTTCAATGGAGGATTTAACATAAACCTTGTCAGTCCATTTGAAAGACTTACCATTACCATATCTGGTTTACATTGGAGAGATTTCTATGAACTTCAATGGTGCCACCGATACACTTTGCATAATTTACTTTGGTGTGTTCAGAGGATTTTTCACACAAACTCATCCAGTGTACACCAAATATTTTCATGCAAACTTCTATGATATCAAATTTTCAAGACAATATCCAAGGTAACCAAAACTATTTGGATTATGTCTAAAGCACAAATTTCCATAATACCTGCCACCATACTATCATTTTCTAATGATGATCTCCCACCTAGAATTAACATGAGTGACTCCTCAGGTATTTCACATGGGTTACTTGAATAGACTTGTTTTTATGCATATACAACTCATGGTCTAATTACATTTATAGGAAATGGATAAGATTAGAACAAAGCACCAGGAAATGGTCACTTTTCATGAGCAACAAAACTTAAAAATTGTATAATATGGATAGAAAATGAGGATTCTTGAAGCCAAAATGAAAGAAATAAACAATACCACCATCATCCTTGAGACTGTGAAAGAAGCAGTCTTGGCATCCAATGATAATCTGAGGGAAGCTCAAAGACAAATTTTCTCTTAGTTAAACAAAATTAAACAATTCCATGATGATTTGATGAGGTTGTCAGATCATGTAGAAGAGAAAAATGATAAAATAAAGGTTTCCTAGGATGATTTTGATGTTGTTATAGGTTTTTAAGGGAAACATACAAATAATACTTCAAATCTCACATGATTTAATCATAGAGAGAATGGGAAAACTAGGTACTACTGGGCACCTAGAATTCCTCTTGTGTGAACATTGAGGAAACTGTGGATATTACCACCAAAAATTGCTTCAGACTATGTAATTCAACAGATGACCTCCTAGAGTAGTTTGGAATGCCAGTTATGGATGAATTGAATCAAGCAGTCCTCAGTCTTAGTGCTACAAGTCAACTCAAGACTAGTATTGAGTTAAGCCTAGCACACCTTGTTTCAAAATGTTCAACATGGGTTTTAAGATAGATAAATCCTTGCTTGGCTTGAAAGGGAATAATGATCTGATCGATTAAGATCACTTACCTAGGTGCAACAAGTCAGGTTAATAAAACTAATGGCTAGAGACTGAATATTTTAGGTGAAGTGATTGAGAGAAGGGAAAAAAAAACTAATAAATCCACCAATAAACAGATCTTGTTCCTAATGTATTTATATAGAAGATGAATAAACCTTTATCTAGAAACCATTCCAAATAATATTTAAGGAGAATAAACACCTATGTGGCAAATATTACTAAAAACCCTTTAAAGAAACCTTCTCAACAAAAAATAATTTTTCATAAGATCGTACAACATCATCATAGTGTTTAAGAAGAAACCACGAAGATGATAAACATAGAAAGAATACAAACTAACCATTAACTTCATTAGCAACTGAAGTCTTTACATAGGAAAGATAGATCAAAACAATCTTTAGATATACAATATCAAGCCAAAAATAGGGATTCAACCCTTTCTTCTTCTACTTCATAAAGTATATAGAGTTTTACATTAGTTTCAAACATTTATGATCAGTTTGATATCTAGGGATATCTCAAACTAACAACTGCAGGCCTCGAAGGCAAATTTTTCCTATATCTATTGATACTAGAAATAGAAAACATTTACAACTTAGATCCTATAATCTAGGCAACAATTTTGCATAGAGATAGGCCTTTTGTTGACTTGATTACACCTGGCTGGTATGTTGCATCTTTCACTTAATCTTCTGAGAAATATATGATCTTATATCATCCACCTATTCTAATTACTTTGACAAATCGAAAATAGATGTCTGATATATATTGTCATCCACCCAAAAGAGGCTAAATAAAATTAAAAAGGGATATTATATCCTATCTTAAGATTCCACAAAGTATTAACCTTACCATCTGCTGTTTCCATCACAAAAAATGCAATTTTGTGCCTTCTTTTGCAAAACCGGCTGCTACAGGTGTTCCTGTAGAGCCACTTTTGTTCCTGTGAAGAGTAATACATGAACTTCCCACAACTCTCTTTTAAAACTAGATCTTGATATCCTTCATGCCACTTCTTTCCCATCTTACAACCAATTATTTCTCAAAGGAAGATAATACCTCAAGATCATGAAAAAAAAAGGATTTTATCAAGCATCCATCATCATAAGTAAAAAAATAGGATTTTTCATAAACACTTAAGACCTCAACTTGAAACTTCTCCCTGGAAAACAGATTTAGTTGCATGAGGTAACATATCCAAATTGTTACCTCTTGTTTGCTTCATTTCAGAACTAGTTGTCATTCTCTTTGGTTTACCATCTTCAGATCTGATCAAAGGTTTTGGGCCCTTCTTGCTCTGTTTACTTCGTTTTCTCTGGTTTCTTGTAGAAAATATGTCTTTTCCTGTAGGAGCCTTTTTGTTTGCTGTTAGATATTCTTTCTTTAGTTTCTTCTTCTCAGCTCTGATTTTATAAATCTTCTTGCTTGTTGATGGATTTTCATTAGGGTTTGTAGGTTATGCATCAATTACTATAAACTTATCTTTGATGGTAGGGTTGCACATGGCTTTGGATTTCAATCTGAATTTGTTTTGTGGCCTAGTACTCCTTTTACTTACCAAAATTTTATATCTATCAACATGATCTTCAGAAGAACTAGAACTAGGAGGAACAATCTTAGGAATGGGTTCTTTATATTGTACAAGGTTTGCATGTACCTCTACTATTTCAAGTTCTTAAATTTCATTCAATATCATAGGTTCTGCTAACCTTTTTCTCTTTCTGATATAAACCTTCTATGCATGAGGGAAATGATGCCTACCTTCACCCAACACATGAGAAGATCATTCACTTGTTTGCAAACTGGTTGGAGTATTCTCAACTCGTTCATATGAAGTATTAAAAATGATCTTCCTTTTATTCTTCCTTAAAACATCAGGTGGACTTGTGCTTGATTATGATCCTTGTGTTGGTTCAACAACTTTATCAGCCGACTTTTGGGCAGGATGAAGAACTTTAATTTTAAACCCTGACCGGATCAAGAATTTATCCCATGTCCTTTGTCATTTCTTCAGCTCTACTTTAATGAGTACCTTGATTAACCCTTGATGATATATACCATGAGGGGGAGTCTTGGTATTTGCTTGAATATTCATGGCCATTTTATTCAAGTCTCTCAAGAAATAATATGGCAGGCTCATCCTTTTAATTCTTGACAAATGAAGGAGGAATCATAGATGAAACATGAACACACTAGAATAACATCCTTCAGATGTGATATAGTGTTTGAGCATCAACAAAGCCTCCATCCATTCATCAAATATATAATCCATAGGAATAACCTTGGCCCAATTGGGATCTCTGTGCTCTGGTTTCGGGAATTGATTGACATCTCCACCTGTGATTAATTTGTTCTTGAACCATTTTTCACCATCAACAGGGAGATTACATGCTGATGCTATTGATTCCCTTGTAACCTACATAATCATATTAGCAATCTGAACCCTCTCTCCATCAAATCGTTCAACAAATGAATGATTTGCACGATAGTGATAACCATCTAATTTGGTGAAAAAAATATACCATCTAGCCTGGTCAAAGATATGTCTGTTGGTTTTGTATGCCTCTATGATCTCAGGTCCTTCAAGCTCCTTTCTGTTCACATGTCCACTTTTACCCATTCTGTTGTCATGACTAGAAGACTAGATTTCTTGAAGTAGAATTGGGATATGTCTGCTATGTGGAGATAGATATTGGATTTGTTGGCTATAATGAGTAAATTTAAATTGACCAGCTACAGTTTGAATCTTATAGAAACAAACAAAACACTAGGTTAAAAGAACTATTTTTGAAAAACCCCATCTGCGTGACGTCCTAGGTAACAGATATGAACATATGAAAGTACCACCACCTTTGTGTGTTGCGATATGGGTTGGGTACTTGATAACTACCTTGATTCTTTCATTCTTCTAGGTAGGATGATCCACGTCTTCAAACTCCTCTGACAATACTCGTGATGATGAAACATAAGGACAAGTGGAAGTTCCTGTATCGCCCTGCATAAACTGTCCTTTGGCATATTTTGGATGGAAATGACTTGAAAGTCATTATCTAACTTTCGTAATCATGATACATAAGTGATGATATGATGTATGAATCTGTTGCAAAGATTTAAACTTTAAATTATGTCATAGGACAGTCCTACAAACATGTGCATAATTCTTCCTATCCCCTTTTACACGACTAAGTATTCCTCATTTCTCTCAATATAACACTATTTTAACCCCCAGGATAAATATTTTGAACCTTCAACAACCTAACAATGATGATTTATAGCTTATACAAAAAAAAATTAAGTGGATAAAATAAGAGATGAGAGATGAAACTTTGTAGAACATAATTGGTGATAACACCCAGTAAGATTATAACGATTGCAGAAGTTGAACAGAGCCGAGACAACGAAAAATATGAAAATGCCAAGATCAATGACTTAAATAAAGATGTGATGAACAACTAATTTTGAAGTCTAATGAAGCTTTCCACTATGGTCGATGCTTATATTAAAAAGGTGCATAAATATTTGAAATAAGAGTTTGTTGAAAAGATTTATGATGGAGAGTTACAAGTTGAAGGAATGAAGTTAGACAAGATAGAAGAAATCTCAAAATCTTATGATAGGTGGACCTCCTATAGATATAGTTTAGTCACAAAAAAGTCCTAAATGTTGTAAATAGATAATGTATTATATTCAAATGTAAAGGGAATTCAAAATGACAAAAGGAAAAAAAATAGTTGGATGAAACATTTGTAACTGTAACATTGGAAATTACAAACGCTTAATAGTCTCTCTTGTTTTATATGTCAAGGAATATTGAGAGGGGGGGGGGAGTGAATCAATATGCAAAAATTATACCACTTTTAACAAAAATATATATTCTTTCACTTTATCAACAATGTTCAACGGTTTATCATCAATGTATCATCTATGGCTGCATTATATATATATATATATATATATATATTATATATCATAAGAAACATCACATCAACATCACATCAAGAACACAATACACCAATATTTATGTGGAAACCCAAGTGGGACAAAACCACATAATTATTTATTATATATATCAAGAATTAATTCATAGGAAGCACCAAATTCCCAATTCTCCAGTTGCAAATGGAAGGAGGCTACAACCACCTATTTACAGGATCCAACTTGAAGGAAGCTACAACTCCCTGAATTCTATGGCTCCAACCAGAAGGAGGCTACAACCCCCTGGGTTATTCGGCTCCAACCAGAAGGTGGCTCCAACCACCTATTTCTCAGGCTCCAACCTGAAGGAAGCTCCAACTCCTTGATTCTACGGAACC